>CM052271.1:5817255-5967102 GCA_028455795.1 Lasioglossum marginatum
ATCTTTTTTATAGTTGGAAATACTTATCTTAATTAATCTGATCGAATTCCAGCTTTCAAATTATGTATCCCCAATCGTCTTGAATCTGCTGCAACATAATTTCATTGCAACTATTTTACAGCTTCTTCAGTATATATATACATGCGTATATTGCGATCATTTAACAAATATTGTACTTAACCTAAATATAACTATCATTGTAATGCGCCAAAGAGTATGTGTGCCAAAGAGCCATCCCCAACAACATAATATATATATTATATATATATATATAGTATTTTGTGGAATGAGTGGCATTTTTAAAAGTTTTATTTACGTGTATCGATATTGTTATAATTTCTCCAGCAGGGAAAATGAAATATTATTATATATTTGAAGTTTATGTTGTAAATTGTGTATGTATAAATATTAATAAAAAGCTGACTATTATAAATTGTCGGAATAAACAGTTGTTTTATTTATTATATCTGCTTTTTACTCTGTGCGTATACGTATAATATAAATATATATATGTATATGTATATACATACAAAATTTTCAAGATTGATTGTTTTATGACTGAATGTTGTATTACATGTATTATGAAAGGCTGTATTTGTAAAAATAAGTTATTCGGAAAATATAGAAATTAAAAATTGTATTTTACTGATACTCTGTGAGAGATAAAATCGTTTAGAAATTATGAACCGTAGAATTACTGGTAATAATGGAACGGACCGGAATGGAACAGAATGGATTGCGGGCAGGTGCTAATATGGCGGCTATTCTGCTTTATAGTTTCGTGACATCGCCCATTATCTTAACTTTTTTTTAAAGCAAGCTATAGAAGTTCAGTCACCGGCTGACAGAAAATAAAACAATGTCTTAAATGGGTCCGGTTATGTTAGACAGATAAACCAATCAGCAAAATGTCAACCAGATCCCAGCTTACGAAAGATTTAAACGGTTTGTCTTGATCCTGAATGTTTACGTTCGTATCGTCGACCTGTCATACTCGCCGAGTGTATATATTACTCATCGATTTAAATAGTTTGCTTAACAAAGTTCACGTAAAACTTTCATAATTATTTCATTTCTTTCGTTTTCGACGCGAGTTGGGTTAGGAGAGAATTTTCACAAATATTTCTGTCAATTTTCGACGATTTCGTTGCGCTGCATGGAACAGGTCCCCTTATAAATTCATCTTATTCTTTACAGAATCGGTGAAAGCATTACTCGGCAAGCACGTGAAGATATTATTAAAAAATGTTGTGAAATTGGAAACAAAGCAGGATAAACAAGAAAATCGTGTTCTAGTAAGTAACAATTAGACAACGGATCTTTACGCAAAAGAAAAATTTTCCACCTGAATCGCAACGAACTGGAAGGACTTAGAAATTTATTTTCTCTCTTAATATGTTTAATAGGATGAAAACAATAGAACAGTATATTTAAATTCTTCTAATTTGTTTATAATTCTAAATTACACCTACTCATTTTTGTTATAGATGCATAAAATTTGCATTAATGCATAAAATCTAAGAATATTGTTATGTTATTTTTAATGTAAAAAGATCATTAAGGATAGACTGCGGATCTTTATGGAAAATAAAAATTTAATATGTTCGATAGGTTGAAAATGATATAAAAGTATTTTGAAATTCGTCTAATGATTTTAATGTTTTAAATTACACCTACTCATTTTTTGTCATAAATATTAAAATTGCGTATTTTCGTAATTTTTCAGGTTTTTTCACCATGCCGTCTGTTTCTTTTAACAGCCAAAGTGCCCACAAGGGTAAGATCATATTATCAAGCTTTATTTAATCGGTTGAATTGATAATAAACTATTCGAATTAATGTTGTTTGTGAATTTTTCAGCTCGACTGTCACTTTCATTACTTAGAAATAACATCTATAGAATCCAAAAGAGCAAACCAGTTATTATTAACCGTTGGAGAGAGGTATTACAATTTTACTACTACAGGAGCAGGCGCAGACACCACGGAAGTAGATGCAATGATCGAGGCCTTACATACTGCAATCCGAAATATCTTTCCCACAGTACCGTTAAAGTATGTCCATATAATACTGTTACATGTTTACTTTAAAACGGCCCACATACGATGCAATTTATCATACAACAAATTGTCCAAATTAGGTTGCTTCACCGTCTGAAAGACAGGAACGTTTGTGGTGCGGTTGTACAATTTGTAGATTTGTAGATCGAAGTTTGTGGACAGTTATTAACAAGTATTAATAGTATGTCCTTGTCACTTCAAATATTCTTCTTTTAATGTTCCGTAAATTCCCAGCAAGTTTTGGGGACAATTTTATAGAAACTTCCAGTTGCCAAATCAATCTTTCTTCAGCACTAATTGTTTCTCTCATATTTACGGTTTGTTCTGTAATTTTATGACGAATTAGTTCCAACAAGAAAAGGAAAGCTTCTTCATACATTCTTAAATAATTCTTGAAATCTGCTGGTTCATTGGTACGCAGTTCTTCTAATAAGTTCACGTTAGAATATACATGCCGTTTATGTAATCATCTTTTACACTGTTTCTTTCTTCTACGCACTCTTTCTTCATTCTCTTGAAGTAATATTACAAGTGTGGTTGCTCTGTTCCATCACGAAAATGTACTGCAACACGATTTCGTTTGTGGACACAAGCGAATACAACTGATCTTCCAAACTTTGTCTGTGGATCGTTTAACACTATCGGAAATATTTTTCTGTGAATAGACAACATTAATATCGATACTCTTTTTACAGTTATATTATAAGAAAAATAGAAGTAATACCAGCTAGTAGATTGCAAAGTATAAGAGGTAGTGAACTAGCTAGAAGTACAGAGGCAACGAGACACACCGGGCCTTGTGGTGGTTTTTCAACTCAGTATGCGTGCATGTGTGATCTACACGGTGTACTGTACAGGGACGAAGTCGCTTGGGTAATATTCGAAAAAATATGAAGAAACTATTGGTAGCATTGGTTACGCGAATATTTGATTTGATAAAGTTATCTGTTTCTAGGATGTTGATACTATATACCTCTCTCATGACACAAGGGAATTAAATTTAAGAGATTTCGATCATTTGGATCAGAAAGATTTGGTGCCAATCATTTCTGCCTTGGAATATAATACTTGGTTCACAAAATTACGAGCATCTCATTTGAAATTGAGCCATGAACCTTTGGAACGATTATTACACGTTATGCGCAGGTCTCTCTCTATTCAAGAACTTTATCTGGATAATCTTGGGATTAAGTGGTAAACATGAAGCGACTCAACATTCAAAAAATAATTTAGTAATAATGAAGCTAATCGATGTATTTTGTTGCAGGGATTTCGCACATAAATTATCATTAGCTTTAATGTCCAATGCTAACACAATGTTGCAAACTATTGATTTGTCGTACAATACTATCGAAGATAAAGGTAAGTGTTGTTTGAACTAGTATGGCGCGAACAGTTTGCGAATCGAAATAAAATCGTTCACGATACAATATGATTTTTAAGGAGGTGCACATTTAAGTGGCCCCATTGGCAAGCTAGCTAAAGGTTTACAAAAATTAAACTTGGCACATTGTGGACTAACAGGGAAAGGAATAAGTCAAGTCTCACATGCGTTAAGTTTAAATAGAAGCATGCAGACTAGCTTGCAATATTTGAATCTTTCGGAAAACTCTCTAAAAGATGACATCAATGTAAGTTTTCACATTCGAGATTGTCAAATTTCATGTAGCAATTTCATTGCTTCGTAATTCTAACATAATTGTCGTTTTGTTGCAGAATTTGTGCAATTTTTTAGCACAACCTAATAGCCTAACTCACTTAGATCTAAGCGGTACAGATACTACACTAGAATGTGTAAGTATTCAGCCTTTGTACACGACAAAGCGTATTCGCAACGAACAAATATACATGTTTGAATTGATTTTATCCAGCTGTTTGGTGCTCTACTACGGGGTTGTGCAACTAATCTAGTCCATTTGAATGTCGCTCGCAATTCTTTCTCAAGCAAAAAAACCAAAGAAATACCACCCAGCTTTAAACAGTTCTTCACAGCGACACTTTCATTAAAGTACTTAAATATATCTTGCTGCAAATTGCCGTTAGAAGCGTTGAAACATTTATTACTTGGCTTGGCGTGCAATGAAAGTACAGTTGGTTTAGAACTTGATATGAGTGGAAACAACTTAGGCTCAATGGGCGCTCACGTGCTCGAGTCATGTATACATGGTGTGCGTTGCATAGCGTCATTGGATATTTCCGACAGCAGTACGTATAGGCTTATAGCTAGAGAGCGGACCTTTATGCAAAATAAAAATTTTCCACCTAAATCGCAACAAACCGGAGGGACATAGAAATTTATTTGCTCTCTTAATATGTTCGACAGGTTGAAAATGATATAAAAGTATTTTAAATTCTTCTAATGTTTCTACTGTTCGAAATTACACCTACTCGTTTTTGTCATAAACGCATAAAATCCGCTGTCTACTTGTAGCAGAGACAGAAATGATTGTTAATTACTAGGGATGTGCGAGACCCTGAAAATTCTTGCACATCCCTAATTCAATACTTGAAAGCTTATGAACTACATAGCCCGTTAACGGTATTTTTATAGACATGGATGTCGATCTAGCGCAAGTAATAACTGCTATAGGAAAGAACAAATCTATAAAACAATTATATATGGGCCGTAACACTGTTAGTATGAAAAGTAAACATATTGCCATTGTAATGGACGCTCTTGTGCAAATGCTTCAAGAGGACGACTGCGTTTTGCAAGCATTACATTTACCGGATTCTCGATTAAAGTCTGATCTCTATAATCTTATTAACGCTCTCGGTAGTAATACGTGTCTTCATACTTTAGATATTAGTGGTAATCAAATTGGTGATCCTGGTGCAAGATTATTAGCAAAAGCACTGCAGATCAACAATCACTTGAGGGCCATTATTTACGATAAAAACAACATCACGCTCCTAGGTTACGCAGACATTGTTCACGCTTTGGAGAAGTACGTATTATTGTTTTTTTCTATTAATCGTCGCAAGTATACTCGTGCGCTGACTAATATACATTTTTCTATTAAAGTAATTGTAGCGTGAGACACATGCCATTTCCAATTTACGATCTGCAGCCTTGTATGAAAACCTCTGCTGAGAAAACTGAACAATTAGCCAAAAAGATACAAGATTTGTTACAAAGAAACGTCACACCTTGCAAGTATAGCCACGGTCAAGCTTTTAGACTGCAACAAGGTTTTCTATTAAGCTCCACGCAACAAATGGTCGATAGACTGGTTGTACAGACTCAGGATACTATTAAAGCCATTGCGGCTGAAAGCTGCGACGCTAACAACGATATTAATTATGCCACTGGACTTATACAGGACGCGGATAATTCGAAGCAGGTACAAGTAAATAAATGCACAAGCTTCCAGACTATATTTTCATGAAACTCATTTGTTTTAGCTATTGCCGAGATTGCACGAAGTACTTCAAAGACGGGACGAAAATAATCCAATTGAATTGAAATTACATGACATGGCAAGCGAGCTTCATAAAGTTGTGACTGTATATTTACAGGTATGCATTTTATGTCTTTAATAATACTGTATACAGGGCGGTTCTTTCCTCCCATCCTCGTACCTCCGCTCCGTATCCCAATAATATTGTATTGTATATTGTTACCTGAGGCCTGATGATAAACTAATAATATTTAAATTCAAATACAGGACTCTTTGGATGCGATGATAAAATGTGCGAACGATCAATGTCCAACGATACTGCAGCAGACGGTGATCAAGGGAGACGAGAGCGAATCAATTGCAGTGGAAGATGACCTGCGTAATAGTTGCAAAGAGAAAAACCAAATCAGTAGCGAATTTATACATACTACTATTACAGAACAAGCTGGAGCAGATATAGTCAACAGAGTCAAGTAAAGATTGTTTACCATGAATGAAATGATTCGTCTTTTACATTGATGTTTTATGATGCTTTTTCTATTTTTTACAGCGAATTAAACTTAGCCGTTGCTGCTCATGTGTCCGATAGAATAACAGACGAAGTAATCGAATCGCTATCCAGAAGTTACAAGAATTTGGTACGTAGGATGTGCAAGGAAATAATGTTCTAACGAAGAAGAGAAATGTTTGAATTTGTATGTCGGTATTATTAGATCGGCGATTGCGATAGTAGAACAAGAAGCAGCACGCCAGATGTACTACGGCCTAGTGCTGGCTCGATGAGCAGTGGCAGTGTCATAGGTGTTACAAGTACAGTAGGTGTGTCTACATCGTTAGCTATCGGTAGATCCAGCCTAGCTTCCGAAGAAGATTGTCCACCGGAAACTTACTCGCTAGTAAATTCCATTGGTCAGTGTTCTAGCGATCAATCTCCGATGGTGAGTAAACACGAATCATTCCACGAATACATATTAGATCTGTGTTATTAATAGACAGCGGATTTTATGTATTTATGGCAAAAATGAATAGGTGTAATTTAAAACAGTAAAAACATTAGAAGAATTTGAAAATATTTTTGTATTATTTTCTATCAATTATATATATATTAAGAAAGAAAATAAATCTCTATATCATTGCAGTTCGTTGCAATTCAGGTAAAAAATGTTTATTTCGCATGAGGATCCGCTGTCTAGCTATTAAAAATAACAGTTAGTAAATTATAATATCATGGTTCCATGTCTGACTAGAAATTGGATTATTTAAATCTCGTAAGTATCGGTGGAATATATTTATATGTTTAATGCCACTTATCGTTTCAGTTTATCAAGATTTTGTAATGTACTACACACAAAGTGTTTTCTTTAGTTATATTTATGTTACATTTGCGAGAGAAATGGTAATAGTTTTAATGCCCTACATCAATATAGATTCTAGTTAAACGATATATTAGTGGCATTAACAATTGATGTTCTCGTCTAGGCTACGCCACACCTATCGAACAAACGTAAAAGTTTGCACGGAAGAAAATTGAGACCTAAATCTGTGGTTGATTCGGTCGAAGGGCTTTCTGCCGACGATATTCCTGACCTACTACCGCCATTGCCAAAAAGTCAGGCAGAAGGTTTGTATCATTTCAACACGAGAATTTGATGTATTCGTGAACTTTGAATTAATAACGCGGTTTTTAGCCATTTCAGAAACAGAACACTCTTTGACAGAGTCTTTAGATTCTGTTTCGGAATTGCCCAATACAGTGGGTCAACAGTTGCAACATTTGGTCAAATCTAGACCCCGTCGAACAAAAACTAGAGCACCTACCAGACCAATGTTGAGACCGGACCAACCAATGGATGGTCTCGCTCTTGGAGAAGGCCTCGATGTATTCTTCCGACCAACTACGCCGACAACGCCTCTTATATCTCCAACAAGCGATGATAGGTAAAATTAGAGATCATTATCAGTAGATAGGAATAATTTTTTGATGACTTTTAGTGGAAATTTCGTCCCAATATCTCTTATGGTACAAGAGTTATAGTAAAATGTTACCAAGCTCCTCAAAACTCATTTTCATCGGTTTGTTAGTTCTAGTCTTACGATTTAATGAAAAAAGGGTGACACTCTTGTTTACACAAAATCTGTAAAATCGAAATTCATAGGTCACTAAAGACTACAACATATTCAAATTTGAACGAAATCCGAAACATTACTCCAAAAAATTCATTCTTCATACCGTAGAGTAATTCCCGACTAGAGCTCGCATACGCATTAAAATTTGTTTTTAATTAATTTGCAGCTCCTTGCATACGTTCCCGACCGATGGCAGCCCGAATTTGTCGCTTGCCAGTCATAAAAGTATTCCACCCGATACGGATAAGAAACCTGGTTGTAGTTCGCCAATGTTAAAAACTCTCCTCGAGCCGGCACCACGATCACGGTCTAGCGATAATTTGGAGAAGTTTTCTCCGCTCGTCGGTAGGAGATCTCAAGGTGATTCACCATTAACTGCATCCCCATTAGCTCGACGGAATACGACTGATAATGCTCAAAATCACGAAAGATTCGTTGCGAAATCCGATAGTTCTAACGGGACGTGTAGTAATAGTTTAGTGAATACGGCTGACATTTCGAAACGTAGCACGTTGCCAATCGCTGGATCTGGTACAAATTCAGTTAGCTCGCGGGATTCCGATGAGAACGGTAAAATGTTACAACTAACAACCGCTGCGAATTCTTCAGATAGGGATGTATCTCTTGCAACATCTGTTCCTAAAGATTACGAAAGCAGAAAAAGCTTAACAAAAAAATCGGCCATGGACATGGACAAATCAGCGAGCCAGCCACTGCCCTCCCTCAAACTAAGATCGATTGGTTTCGATCTTAGAAGTCCGACAAACGGCGGCAGCACGAAAAACACTTCCGAAGCATCAAAGTCTCCAGTATTAAAACCGTTGTCTAAGGGAAATTGTTCGACCAGCGAGGGGAAAAGTAACGGTGCTCTATCAAAGACTAAATTAACTCCGCCAGCAACAGCTCCGAAACCAAGGCCTTGGAGTATGGCCACCGATAGGAAATCCGGTGAGTTCGAGTGATGTTGAAACAGTATTCTTTAATATATATTAAGAATAATTGTTTGTAAATCGCATACATGTAATGTTAAAGTGAGTAACATTCTAATATAATCATACAAGTAACTAGAAAATATCTTTTTGTAGTAACGATGTTATAGTACATACATTATTGTACACGTTATCGATGTAAGCTCACTATACCAGATTCGTTTAATTTTATAGGAGAATTTAATTTATTAAGCGATGGTTCTAGTCCAAATACTTCAGCAGGGAATACGCCAGATTCTGGTGATGCTCTTGACGAGTCAACAGACAGTGGTGTAAGTGGTCCCGCTTCATTGCCACCGACATTGTCAGCAAGTAGCACCGCTAGTTCTTTAAGCAATACAAGCGTAGAAAAGCGATCTGTCAGAGAATTGGCAGCTAGTTTAAGCAAGAATAAAACGGAAAGGAAAGAACACGGTAACTCGGAGATTTGATTTGTTACGATGCATGCTCTGTACATACATAGCAACCTTATATATACGTATACGTTATCCGATGCATGCGCCACTTTATATTAGAAGCCAATTGTTTTTCTTCCTTTTTTTTTCAAAAAATTGCATGATCAACCTTTAAATTAAGAAGCTTGCTGTACATATTATTTTAGAGCATACCGCACCTGCAGCATGGAGGTCGGTGCTTCAACGTTCAAACAACCAACCAGATACCAAGGTATAATTATTTTTATAAGTCCACGTAACAACGTTTTTCCCACAAACCCATTTATAACAGCTTACATATCATTTCTTTGTGCTTGAATCCTATTAATATGAAGTATCGAATTTACGTGCTATCGATGTACAAAGTATTCGTACACCATTTTAAAGACGAATATGTGTTTCAAAATTGGATCGAACAGCTTGAGTTTTTTTGAGACGTTAGAAGAATTAGTTTGCTAGCTAATTTGTAAATCATTTCCTTTTTAATTGTTGTTGGTCGCAAGTTATTGTTATTGATCACAGATAAAAAATTAAAAAATCTAATACTTCCAGCGTCTCAAAAATCGATCTGTTGGGTCGAATTTTGAAAAAATTTTTAGAAGGTGTACGAACATTTTGTACACCCAGTGTATATAGAAATTGGAGAAGTATTTAGGAAATATTTTATCCAGAATGTGATCGCATACGCTCATAATAATCTATTGTGTTTTTAGGTAATGGAAGCGCCGAAAACGGCTGAAGAGAAACTACGACGTACTTCTTTTTTACATGATTCGAATTTTAACTATGATAACGATGTAGTTGACGTTTGACAATGACTTAACGCTATAGTAATTCGAAAGTCAGTGTCATCATTGATTAGTTGCATATTACCAACATCTGCCGAAATATTTTATACCGGGCACAACACTATGCAAAGTTTACGCGTTTGTATTTGTGCCATATAAAAGTCGAATACAAAGCAAGTGCTGATATTAGAGACTGGGCGTCTTGCGAGTCTTTATAGAAAGTACTAATCTATCGTTAAGGCGGCATTACAAAATCTTATTATAATTTCTTTTTCTACAAAACTGCAAGGTTCAATGCAGATTATCTTAATGAATTATTAGCCGTAAGTATTTTCTATTTAATCTACTAAAAAATTACTTGTTACTTTTACTTCGATAAATTAAGACATTCATATACTTCCATAGAAAATATATTTTACCTTCTACATTCCATCGGATTCTTAGAGAAAGGTCTTAGAAAAGGCTGTTTATAATATTTGAATATTGAACCACGTTATGTTTGTTTTAAAATTTAAATATTTATGTATTGTTTTTCCTTTACGATATAAATATTTTGACTTATTTTCGCAAAAACAAAAAAAAAAGAAAAAAGAAACGCTATCTGTAAAAACTGTTTGTGATTATGCAAATACGAATTTTTATTTATGTTCTGTTATTTATTGTTTGGTATTTTTCATACGATTTTATTAAATTGAACATCCTTTTTAACGAAATGTATTTTTAACGACTACACCTGAAATTGATATTTACCATTTGGAATTGAGAAATGCACAAAGCCAACCCTCTAAGAATCGTAAAACATTTGCAATGTGCCATATAATGTTATTACGTAAATCAGTAAATGCCTTTAGTTTCTGTATAATAAGGACACACTTAAGCGATACTTCGCATGGCAAGTATAATACCATCGATGAGGACATCAGTGATTTATATAAAGCTAATAGCAAATTATGAAAACATTATACAACACATATACCGTATATAAATAATAGTGTCGATGTATAAAAGAAGGAAATGATGTAACCAAGTAAAAAAATGTTATCGGGTATTGCTATATTCTAAGAATTCCTTTGCAACATTTGTAATTTATATTTACTATTTTATACCTTGTTAAACGTATACCGTAAGTAAACAGATTTACTAATGTTTTTGTCTGCAATGTGTGTCCTCTTACAAAAAGGGAGCAGCTTTTTTACAACAGTTTTTTTTGTATTATATTGAAGAACATTGCGAAATACAAGTAATAATCTATCTTATATAAATCTATTGAGATATAGCTTTTTGATAGCGAACAACCTATATGTAAATACGAATGTATGTATAAAAAGTTATACACAGGTGAATTAGCAACGATTACGATTTCAGTTCACACAGTCACACGAGTATTTGAATAAGTGTTTGTACCAATATTCATGATTAACGAAAAATATACGGGATGAGTCGCTCAACGTTACGATTCAAAATCACTTGTAAATTGTTCCACCATGCGATCCTGTTGATATCGCTTTTGTTTAAAATATTTCTTCATATAGTGAATCATTTACAAGCAATTTTTAGTCGTCACGTTAGATGAGTCACCCTGTATATAGATTGTCATATACATGTATGTCGTTTCCATACACATATCTAGAAACATGTACTAGATGACGATGCTGCATATTAAACTGAATTTATTTTTACTTTCGTACTATCGAAGAATCTAGAGAACATGGGTTTTTCCCAATGCTTTGATCTTGTCTAAATTTATAAACATCACAATTCTCCTCCAATAATCCATCATGCGAATTCCACGAACAAGTGTAAATTAGACTGATAAAACGACGATAAAACGTTCTCGTCGACTAATATATACATATATATTATATATTATATATATATTATATCTTATATATTATATATATTATATATATATTATGTCATATATATTATATATTATATATATATTATGTCATATATATTATATATATATATTATGTCATATATATTATATATATATTATGTCATATATATTATATATTATATATATATTATGTCATATATATTATATATAATATATTATATATACTGTATTAAATCGATTTGAAGCATTAGCATACAATGCAACTAAATCAGTATCACAGTTACTCCCGGAGTTACTTAACTATCGAAGATTGCGATTCTATGTATTTATAATTTAAATACCGCAATGATAAATACCATAGTATTTGTAAACAGGTATGGACTTGTACATTGCCATAAGTACATACACTTTGTGGTTTGTATACATGTTACGTTACAGGTGATTCTCTTGCAAGTATAGAGACACGAAGAAATTACAAGTGTAATATGAAAATTGGAATTTATTCAACGGTGCCAAAAAATACAATTATTTTCTATATCTATAAATATTTATATCGACTTCAATTTAAGAGGAGCTGCTATATTACAGAACTATTGACATTCGAATTTTTAGGATTCTGAGTTTTGAGTCTTTAGGAGTTTTGAAATCGTTTTTTTTTTCATGATTTCATTTAACAATTTAATATTAATTATAAATCTGTATATTACAAAAGATCACCTGTAATATATACGATATTTTAGTATGTAAATATATTAAATGTACACTGCAGTATGTATGTGCTAATGAATGCGTGATATAATATTTATATATATATATATATTCTGATTTTCTTCGATACATTCCTGTATTTACACTACTCATATAAATATATATATATATATATATATATATACATATATATATAATATATATATACATATATAGACTGTACAATTCTACATGTTTCAAAATCTGCTATTAATATTGTTATGTACGTATCTCCATCTAATAGATTATTTAAATAAGCTGCACACAGACTGGCATTAATATTTGTAGCAGATTATTGGATGCATGAATTATTAATCATGCAATATAATTCGCTAGAAAATAAAAAAATCCTATTACATTCATGTACACCGATAGTTCTTTCCAACTATGCATTAGAAAACGATATTTAGAATTAATATTTTGTTAAATTTAAATCATTTTTATAATTCGTTTTCGAAAAATATAATCATATATACTGCAAAATAGTAGTTCGAACTTTACCAATTTCATAAGAAATTCAATATTGTTTAAGACTCGCAAAAGTATTGATAATATTAATATTATGATAATTCAATGAATTACAGAACGGAAATACGTTAAAGAACAATTCATGAAAGCTTATTATTTTTAACGCACTTAAAATCTTTATTATTATTTTTCTCCGTAAATATATATTTTAATATTTGTAACAAAGTATCATTTCGAATCCAATAAAATAATAATTTAAAGAATCTGTTGGACAGTTCATTAAAATTTTGTATTTAATCTTGAGTTACTCGCATTTCAACATAAATAAAGTTTTATTCAGTGAAATACATAAAATGAATATTTCAAGTTTTCGATGAAAAGTTAATCGATCGATGAAACTATATAATTATCATGAATCAATCGATGATCAGAAATCACTGATTAAAAGTATATTTACACGTTGATTACGTTCGATATCGTCCAACTCTGATAAATTCGAATCGGTGAGTATTTGGAAAAAGCGCTACTAGTCACGTGAAGTTCAATTTGATGCGCGTGCGTGAAAAATTTTATGGAATCTGGCACATTTCCATAATTCATGAGTTGGAGTTGCAAGAAGTATTGTAGTGAAATATATACGGAAATCAGCCGTGTATAGCAGCTCGTGTGTAGGAGATGTTAATGAACCATTTTCTGCGATTCATGTTTTTAAGTTGAGCAGGCTCAGAAATGTCGCGTTCGAAATCGGAAAAGATCGGAAATAGTGGTAAATGTGAATTAAGTGTTTGGACACGTGCGATAACAGCGAACTCCGAATGGCCGGACAAAGTAAACATAACCACACAGCGGGTGTACAAAGTATATTCGTACACCTTTTAAAAACCAATAACTTTCAAAATTCGACACAACAACTTGAGCTTTTTTGCTCAGTTAGAAGGATTAGTTTGCTAGCTAATGTGTAAATAATTTTTATTTTTAATTTGTTATTGGTCATGATTTTCAAATTTTTAGCGTGTGTCTCAAAGTGTATGAATACTTTGTATACCCGCTGTACTTCGATTGATCGTCTCCCAATATTTCATGGATTCATAATACTATTTTATTCCGTAGGAAGAATTCCTTGACGTTATTTATTGGGCCAGACAAGCAATTGGAATTATAGTCGGTATAGGATGGGGCCTTATACCTTTGAAAGGTTTCATAGCTTTATTATTGTAAGTACCAGTGTTATCTCCCCTTAAATATTTCGTTAAATTCGGACACGCTCGTCATATTTTATTCATAAATTTCAGATTTGTACTAGTTAATGCAGGAGTGACGTACCTGTACTTTAGCAATTTTCAACAAATAGACGAGGAAGAATTCGGTGGTGTATGGGAATTAACGAAAGAAGGTTTTATGACATCGTTCGCCGGGTTTTTGGTAATTTTGAAATATCTTCATTGTTTCAGATTCTGGAATATCGTATTTTCTACGATTTTTATAACAAATCTTCCGTTCGCAGGTTACTTGGATCATAATATATACAGGATTACATTTCGACTGATAATTTCCAATATGCCAACGATAAGCTGACTGAAAAAATACAAATGCATATAGTATTTTTTATGGATTCATCGAAATTACAGTGGGAAAACATTTCTAGGATATATTTAAATTCTCCGCATACGTGTGACATATAATGTTTGGTTTGTGAAGTATCTGCTAGCATAATTTGCAGTATGTGGTCAAATACTGCTATATAGTAAAATAAGTATTCATATCTAAGTTATTTACCAGTAGAAAACATTATATGCAAGATTTTAAATATTGATTGCCTTTGAAATAATATTGTTTTCGAATACTTGTGGAATTTTAATTTTTCTTATATATTGTTTTATATATATATATATATATATATATTTAGGTAAAAATGGGACAATTTATGCGAACGCGGTAAACTATATTTGCTAGAACTGATTACATATTATATATGCCAAATCAGATTATAAACGGTTTACAAATAATTAATATAAATAAACATTTGAAATACTTACATTGCTCAATATTCGATCAGGTTGAACGTTTCGCATGTTATTAATAAAATTTTTATGCTAAATACTTTTTCCATGATCGAAATATTCAATGACATCCAATTGATAATTCTAATCATCGCTTTGACAGGAACAAGGCAATTACAAATAAAGTAGATTGTAAGTATTAAATAACTTTACATACATTGTATATCAATAGCAACTGTTTATTTAAAAAAAAAATACGAATGATATGAAAAAAGTAGTGGAAAGTATGATCAACAATTTTAGAAAGAATTTCTATCTATGTATGTATATAGTTATTTTCCTCTCGTGTACAGTAGTGGCCAAGAAAATTGCATCGCTTCTTAAAAATATTTGTTCAACATTTCAATACAATTCAATACAACTAAATTCTTAACAATTCCGTACGAATTCATGCATCAGCTACCGTGCAATTTCCATGTCCACCACCGTGTAACGATTTATTTAACTGTATTTACATGTTAATAAAATGTGTTTAATATATTCAAGAAAACATAATAGGATCATCCAACCATTAACCGTTTCCGACCTCGCATTTGCACATCTCTGTACTTGGAAACGATCTCGTTGCACTGCTTTTTGTTTGCGAATTGTTTTTGATACGTCTCGAATATGTCCGAGAACAATGACGGCACTTCTGAATGCGCGCTGAGCAACGATCGTTCAAGAACGTACAAGTCGACGGCTTTATCTTCCACGCTGGAGTCAACACGAGCTAATCCAAAATCTATCATGACAAAACTATTTGTATCTGTAGAAAAGAACAACGAGAAATTAGAATTCTTTTGAAGAAAAATTTTCATGAGAAAATTGCTGTTGAAACAATATAAATTAGATATACCATCATCATTCTGAACATTCAGCTCTTCATCGACATTCTTCAACAATATATTCGACGTGGTCAAATCTCCGTGGATAATGTTTTTGTTATGCAATCTAGCAACAAGCATTCCGACGCCTCGCGTTATAAATTTAAAATGATCATCGGTCACGCCTTTCGAAACGCTTCCCTCTATAAAATCTTTTAACATCATCGCGTTGTCTATATACTCCATGTAAATGCATCGACGTTCTAACTGTACAAAGTATATGGCCGGTGTGACAACCCCTGAAGACAAAAATTAGCATACAGGCTCACGAGCAAATGACATCGTGACTAGTAAACTGTGGATTTTTATGCATTTATGAAGAAATTAACCGGATGAAATATAAAACATCCAAGAATATTGTTATGTTGTTTTCAACGCGAACAGACTGTTAAGGATTGAACTGAATTTTTATTTAAATACTGGTTCTCACAATCGATGCAGAATATTTTTAGTTTGCACAAAGATCCGCTAAAAAATAAAACTAAAAATTTTCTACCCGAATTGCAACAACCGAGAGTTAATATGTTTAGTATATTTAATATTATTAATTATAATTTAATACTTAATATTTCAATTCTTCGAACTCGTTTACAATTCTACACGTTTTTCTTATAAATGTATAAAATCTAAGAATATTGTTATGTTGTTTTCAACGTAAAAGAACTGTCAAGGGTTGAAATGAATTTTTATTTAACTAATATTGGTTCCCACAATCGATGCAAAATAAAAATTGTCCACCCGATTTGCAACTTGGAGTGAAATAGAAATATATTTTTCTCTTAATATATTTAACAGGTTGAAAATAATATAACAGTACATTTAAATTTTACAATCTAATTATGACACACGACAATCTTACCAGCGGTTTTCGCGCGAACCATAGCGCGGCATTCAGCCCTTATTCGATCCTTTGTCAACCGTGCATCCAAATCGGCGTGTCTGTATTTCTTTTCGAAACGTTCCTTAAGTAACGTCAACTTCCCCAAATAGACACCCTTGTATACGCGAGCTTCAGCACCTTGAGCTATCAATTCGAAACCATCTATGGTCGCCATCTGAAGCCTAATATAAACATTTCACGCGTGTAACTTCCATTTTTACAAAATGAAACAATTCGAACATCTCAAGGGGTTGAAATCAATTCGAAACTGCGGGGAATCTTCCAACGAGTTAATAATTTCATAAAAATATGTTTAGACTTTAAGAAGTCCGTACATTTATTGTTGATTAGTGTATATGTACACCAATAATAATAAACAAAACCATAAATAATAGGAATATCTGGAGGGGTTGAAATCAATTCGAAACTGCGGGGGAGGGGAATCTTCCAGCGAGTTAGTAATTTCATAAAAATATTTAGACTTCGAAAAGTCTGTATATTGATGGTTGATTGATGTGTACGTGTAAACAGACTGTTTACATAATTTTGTGTCGGTGTTGTGGATTGAGGAAATAGTAAATGGACGGACGAATGGTACGTCACTGATTTCCTGAAAGGAAAGATGATGTTGCTCGCGCTAGCAAGGGCAAGATGAGGGCGAAACGCGAATCGATCGTTACCCGAGAGCGTCCTGCGCGCTAATCGCTATTCCAGCGCTAGTATTCGCCCGTACTTTGTTCCCATCGGGTTGACAAGCTAATACAGTGTTTTTTTCCGCCTGTTATCATATCAAAAAGAAAAAAATAAATATTATTGCTTTGCTCTCCGGCAGATATGAGGGACGAGGTGAAGATGGACGCGAATCGGCTAATCACCGAGGTTTATAAGCGGCCAGCGCTTTGGAATCAAAGACATGTCTCTTATCACAATCGCGAGGTGACAAACCGCGTTTGGATGGAGATCGCATCGATATTCAAATTGCCTAGTAGGTGCATTGATGAAATCGTTTCTCCTCTCTATGTGATTCGCGCGCGCATTTTCACTATTCACTGCGAACACCAAACATTTCTTTTGCTGTCACTCATTCACAGAGAACAAATGCATCGTTCGCCTTTCTCGTTGTCGTCACACTTTTCTCTCATACAGTTTATCACACATTTTGTAAATTGTGTATAAACGGTTTCTTGCTCAAGGGGTTAGGATACCTACAAAGTAGATTACTGTGTTTCGATGAATGTTACACGAACATACTGTTAATACGAGCTTTCCTACTTTAACTGTAGTATGACATTTCCATACCGAAATTTCTCCACAATTATTTATACTTCGAGAGAATAACTATGGAATTTCAAAGCGATCGGATAAACGGATCTCGAGGAATCTTGGATATCGTTTCAAGAGAAACGCTTTTAAAATTGAAAGTGTATACGCTTCCGGTTCTGCATTTCGTGAAACAATGAATATTTTGTAGTTTATTCACTAGAGTTTAAACGAAAGAGGAATTTGAGCGTATAAAGCATCCTAATCCCTCAATTAAGGATCTTCTTCGTTCGAAATTGGAAAAGAACCGCGAAACTT
This sequence comes from Lasioglossum marginatum, assembly GCA_028455795.1. Classification (NCBI taxonomy): domain Eukaryota; kingdom Metazoa; phylum Arthropoda; class Insecta; order Hymenoptera; family Halictidae; genus Lasioglossum; species Lasioglossum marginatum. The sequence goes on from CM052271.1 coordinate 5,835,494, forward strand.
CGTTGAAGTGACAATACTACTTGTTTTGCTACCATATTTGCCTACTTATTGTACTCGCACGAGTTAACCTCACTTTTCCGCGACGTCACCTTACCGAAAGCGGTTCGTTTCAAGCAATTTTACTCATTTTAATAAAAGATCTTTACAGCAATGCAAATGCCTCGTTCCACGAACGATAACTTACGGTTTGTTGCTGTCTGCAGCAGTGATTCTACGAGAAGATTTAAATTGCGAGTGCAAGTACTGTAACGCATGTGCGTGAGACAGTCAATACGTTCACGTTCCGACGGTCGCGTGTGTGGACGACTTCCGCTCTTAGCGATATTTGCCGTTCCAATTACCGATTTCTTTATATTACCAATCTTATTTTTTGTAAATCATCTAGATTCGCCGAAGAACGAGAAGCAGAGGAAAGTTTCTGGGACACCCCTAATTGTATTTATGGTTGGCGGTTTTGTTTACAAATCGCGAAGATAGAACCTACGACGAAAATATCCAACATTGGGCCTACAATTATTACAGTTGTTTAATTAACAAGAAATTCACGTATGATAATGCTACATTGGCCCGACCAATATTTACCAACATTTAAATATCGTACGTCTTACGTAAAAATTTGTTTCATCGTTTACAGCCTTGCAATTGATTTGTTTCTTTAATTTTTTCATCTTCCAAGGTGTTTGTTTAATGGCGTTAACAGCTTCTTCTCCGTAAAAAAATGAACGCGTGATCTCGATTGATAAACAACTCTTTTGTTAACAAAACTGAACAAATGTGTAGATTTCTTTTTTTCATTTCCCAAAGCTTGAAAAAGTGAAATGGATGAGATAAAGCAATAAAACCAGAGTATTATATTAAATTAGGACATGCCCGACAAAGGTAATTTCAATTGTGGTTGAAAATGTGCTCTGGCACTTTATAAATAAGGTAGTACTACACTATTCAATATTTTTAATAGAAAAACTACAGTATTGTCATTATACAGTCATTTATTTCAACAATTCATCATAGATTTCAATTCGCTGCTGTGCGACGTGGGTAATGAAGTTTTTCCCTTTTTTCCGAATTTTTACCGTGGAAATACATTGTTCGCATGACACTGTAAAAGAAGATTTGCCAGCCAACATTGCAACGGAGGCTCAACAAAACGCCAACCATAGATGCTACTAGGGCCGTACCCCGCCGTGCACGCTAAATCGAGTGTTTCCGATTATTTTTCCAGAACCGGTGTTGAAAGCAAAATGGAAAGGGTTGCGGGACACGTTCCGGGCGGAGTTGAAAAAAGACCAAGTGTATCGGAAAAGTAAATTCCACCGGAACCGGCCGGTATGGATTCACTTCAAAAGTTTGCAATTCTTGAAGGAGCAAATGTTACCGCGGCCACCGATCTGGGAGCGAAGCAACTCTTGCCAGGACGACGATCGCATAGTCAGCGAGGGTGAGACCGACGGAATGTTGCTGCAAAACGGGTCGTCGATGTCGAATAGAAAAGCGGAGGATCGAGGTACAATTGCGAATCATTTACTGTCGATAAGTAACGATAACGGATTGAAAATCGACAGTGTTAATCACATAGATGTGAAACAAGAGCCCGAGGAGAATTTCGACAATCTCGAGTTTCAAAGTGTCTCCGACAACCTGACGGAAAACGAGATGATGTTGCAGAACATCTCGCCCGAGCAGGTGTTGATGGGCGACCATGACACTGGCATTGGTCTCACGGTAGACCCCTTGGAAGGCAACCGTTTCGATGATAATTACTATTTCCTTATGAGTCTGTTACCCCACATAAGAACACTACCCGCCGATAGAAGAATGCTGCTGAGGATGCAAATGCAGGAACTGGTTTACAAAGAGGTCTACAAGAAAAGTTCCGAGAGTGTCGGCACGCCGTAAAAAAAAAGACAAAACAATGAGAAACGTAAAACAAACACATAATTCATATTTTTAACAAAGATATTATTCGTACATGGTTTTTTTTAGGGATCGGCACAGATTTCCCGTGGATAATTGCTTTCCGTATCTCCTTGCCATCCGAGATGCAATTCTCGCCCGGGATCTGCGAAAAATGGCCCGAGATGCGATTCTAGCTGAGCGATATCGTTTTATCGATATCGATATCGTCAGTATTTATCTATTATATTTTTTAATTATTTATTTTTTATCTTTTACCTCTACTTGCGCGATTGTATATATACAGATATATACTTGATTTTAAACAGAACATTTTCTGTTTTTTGCTCAGCTAAAACTGCATGCTAGATCAACTTATATTGGCGATAAATGCGGAAAATGTAAGGAAACAAATAATACTCTCTGACCGGTTAAAGAAGCTCGGAATTGGGCGATATTTAGTGCAATTAAATCTTTCAATTTAAGTGATGTATAGTCTCGCAGTTATAGTAAGTATTTAAGCCAATATGATTGAAGAATTGATTTTTTAATCAGTACGGTTGTTTAAAAAAAACAGTACCGTATAAGATCGAGATCATTTAGGATTTAGGAGTTATTATAAGTTGCACTGGCACCTTCGAATGGATGCAAACAGCCACCTTGAATGAAAAATAAATGTATAGTACGACGAAGGAAAAAACAAAGAATATAACGTCAACGTCGTTTATTTATAAATATTACTGACGCTGTTCAGCAATAATTTGTAACATAATAAACCAATAAAAAGATAGACTATGAAAGATATTTGTTACTGTCATACAATATCATATTTCGGTGATATATATATACATATATATGTATATATACTTTTAGACGGTATTGTTCTCTTTTGGTTAAAAACTAGTAGACGATTGATAGTTTTAATTGATGATCGACGATCATATTCGTAATCAGTAGACTGCGGATTATTATGCATTTCTGAAGAAATTGTCTGGATAAAACAGTAAAAGTAAAGAAAAATTTAAAAATATTGTAATGTTGCTTTTAATGCAACAAAATCATTGAGGGATGAAATCAATTTTTATTTTACTCCTGCCTCCCACGATCAATGCAGAACATTTTGATATTTTGCAGGAAAAAGATCCGCAGTCTAGTAATCGGTAATAATTGATGGCTAATTTAATCGGAGCGACCAAATTAGTCGGGACGTTTGACTTTGACTGTTATCGACGGCGATGAATGAATTAATGAATCACCGAAATTCGAAAAATTCTAGTTGAATGCCCAGCTCTGAAAGGAGTGACTCTTTAACCGGTTTAAGGAGTCCGAATCCCGTAGATTGAGAAACACTGGTGCTTTCTCGTACCTGCGGGTACGACCGTAACGTTCAGTTGTGTTTGTATGTAGGTGTAGTAAACGTATCGTGTATTCACGACATTCCTGTTCCGTTGCGCATGCGTACCTGCCATGGCTCCTCTCGGCTGATTGTTTCGTTCGTTTTCGCGTTACGATTCGGTTGTGCTTTCGTTTAGTCTGCTCGCGATTGCCACGGTACAGTTGTGTGTCTACGCGTTCCTCGTCCCGGACACGATTATTGTTCGTCCGATCATCGTTTTCGCGAGCAGACCCGTTTCGAAAACGACACACGGACATTTCTCTCGTGAATGATCCCGTAACAAGCGTCGAGCAACCTGACTTTGCGGGCCTCTTAAGTGTACACAGGTGTTTACTTTAGTGACCGAATATTCCTGTCCGGAATAAACATATTCCCCGTGTGCATTCGCCGAAAGCAGAATTTCGTTGCATTCTCTCAGGACTACCTGTCCCTCTGTCGTTCGATTCAAGGTGAGTCAATGTTCGGTCAGCAATGCGACGAACATCCTGCTCTTCCCTCGCGAATCGTCGCGAGCTCTCCTGAAATTGTGTCGGCGAGAAACTGAAAAGGACAGCTCATTTTCGTGACTTCTACGAACGGGTTAGGATAATGTGGGATTTTAATAAATAGAATGATTTGTTTCTCGATTGAACGCCGCGCTGGTTTATGCCAGTGATGTGTGACAGGTTTTCGAATCGCAGAACCGGAAGCGTATGCATGTACCTGCGTACGGATTGTGATTTTGAAATTAACAATCCTTAAAAAGATGTTCTATTTGGCTATTTAGTCAAATATTTAACTGTTTCATTCCTTTTAAATCTAGTCACTATGGAATTGTTTGTCTACCTATCAACGAGTTAGAGTAATATGAACATTCTCGTAATCTTTGTGGATAGCTTATTTTGCATTTCACAGTATCCTAACCTCATAAACCGGAAGTGGAGTATTGTCTTTTAACGTTTTACCTACCGGAAGTCTTTTAGCAGGATCTTTTCAATGGATGTACTATATGTAGAAAGAGCTTAAAAATTTTCTTGTGAATAATAAAATATTTCGTTTTCTATCGACAAAATTTATTGAGAAATCTTTAGCTCCGAGTCGTAGAGGTCCGAAAATTATTAAATAATCGTCGGTAGGTAGTTAATAGCCAGTGTACAAAGTGTTCGTACACCTTTTAAAAATCAATAACTTTTTCAAAATTGGACCGAGAAAACTCGAGCTGTTAGGTTCAATTTTGAAAAAGTTATTCGTTTTTAGAAGGTGCGCGAATACTTTGTACACCCACTGTATGTTATGAATGATAATGCTGAGTCGTGCAACATGATTGGCAGCGTGATAATTCAGGAGAATCTGACTTAATGTTTGACGGATACCAAGATGCGATATTTGTATATATGTATTGTGTAGAAGCGATCCTTTTTCTTACACAGAATTTGCCAACATAGACACCGATTTTTTTGAAACTCGCAAGTCTTTGTTGTGAATCTTGAGAAAATGAGTTTGATCAAATTCTAGCCGTGTAATTCAAGCAATTTACAAAAACATTAGCGGCAAAATGAAAAAAATTTTAACCAAAATAACATCTCCGTTCTACTTTGACCAAATAACGTTTCCTTATACGCGTTCTAAAGCTAAAGAGATGCTCTTTCAATCGATGTAATAAAATTTTTCTTCGTTATAAATACATATGTTGATATTTTAAGATAAATATTAAATTTTAAATATCCCGATGTTCCCGCCCTGTGATCCAATTGAAAGAAATATCATTACGATTCCTGGAAGCTTTCTCTACAAGAACAACTGTTTTACAAAGACGAAGTAGCGATTCAAATCTAATTTTAACTAATATTATTCCATGAAAATAAGAATATCTGCATATTCTCTGAAGTCGACACTTTAACATTAAACCTACCACTGCCGGTCAAACGACCGGTTTATTTAAATTATTTACATGGAAATTGACGAATCACATATTCCGATAAAAATTGCACAAAATCTAAATAAATAGAGCCTTGACATTTTTCTAAGCTAAAACATTTGAATCGCTTCGAGTGCTCGCTAGGTTCAGCGTTGCATGTTTTGCAAACTATTTGAGCTAGGCGATGAAAATTTTACTCTTAAGAAATCCTGCGAATTTTGAAAAAAGTCGATGACTATATGCTGAGGCGATTCGACTCTGAATAATTCGTACGTGTTACATTCGTTTGTAAGTTAATCGGGGATGTAAAGCGTTGGACATTGAATCCGATGATCATATTAGAAGAAGTGTATTGATATAACGCAAGCTAAGCGAATTTGCGAAGATCACTTTCGTATGGTCCGTGTAATCACGGGCTCGGCGCGGTCCCGTGTCGTCGTAATTAAGGTTAGTGTTCTAGTCTTCTAAACGTCAAGTATATCCCTCGTCCACACTTTCGAGCTTGCTCTAAATAGCGTACTGGAATCTCCCGGCGGTTCGAAACGCATCTATGCATTCCGTTCCGAGTGACAAGTACCTGGAAACCGAAACGCCGTCTATCCTATGGGTAATTCTCGTAACTAGTCGTAATAATGGTAATAAAGGTCTTTGTATTCAAACCACGGCCCGTGTGTCTTCATTTACATACCGAAAATAGAAAAGGAAAGACATCCATTCCGCCGATCATAAAGACGAATGTATCCATCAGCTACCGCGAAAAGCTTTTGCCGATTTTTCCGAGACGTCGTTCTTCGAATCTTCATGTAGAATCGACACGTAGAAACGTATGAAAAAGGAATACAAGATTTAAACACGTTACTGTTCAACAATTATGAAGCTCCTTTTACCACTTAGGATAATTATTATCGTGCTGAATTTAGCGTAAAAATAAAAATACAATGAAATAATCTTTTGGAAAACAAAGATTCATTTCTGATTAAACAGGAAACATACGCGTGGAAACGTATGAAAAAGGAATACAAGATTTAAACGCGTTACTGTTCGATAATTATGAAACTCCTTCTACCACTTAGGATAATTGTTATCGTGCTGAATTTAGCGTAAAAATAAAAATACAATGAAATAATCTTTTGGAAAACAAAGATTCATTTCTGATTAAACAGGAAACATACGCGTGGAAACGTATGAAAAAGGAATACAAGATTTAAACACGTTACTGTTCGATAATTATGAAGCGCCTTCTACCACTTAGGATAATTGTTATCATGGTGAATTTAGCGTAAAAATGAAAATAAAAATTTTCGGAAAAGAAAGATTAATTTCTGAAACATTTCCTTTGGGATATTTAGGAGGAAATTGTTACGTTCATTTTAAATATAGTAAACTCGGTAAAAGACTTATTAATAGGCTCAGGTAGGTGAAGCGTTAATTACACTTGCCACAATAACTTTCTAAAAACCAGTACCGTTCTGACAAAATCGGTGTTTATGGTCAGTCCAACTTATTTAGGTGCGTAAAAAACGATTAAAAGACAACCGATTTCAACGAAACTTTGATAATGCATACAATTGACACAGATCTACGAAACGTATTTTTACAATGCAACTTTTAGTATTTTCATTACAATTCCGGCCAATTGCAATTTTTGAAAAAATTTTGTGTTCACATCATCTAGCAAACTAGTTGCTCTAAATTCTCAAAAAAGGTACGCCTTCGAAACTTCGCCGTTCATTTCTTTTGAGAGCGTCCGAATATTAATGGGAGTTATTGTACATAAATAGCCGGTAAATCGATCAGCGACGGCCACGTGCATTCGTCATATTTCTCTTGTCAACGTAACAACGAGGGAAACGCGTGACAAAGAACGTCACTTTCTTTGTTATTGAATAGAAATAGAATTTCCATGTAAATTATTCACATATAATAAGTGGTGAGTAATACAATGGAATTCTTGCCGGCCAGTAAAAAAGAATATGTGTTATCTCGCGGGAAGAAGGTACGCAGTAACGAAGTTCATTCTAGTTTTCTCATATTGCGCTAAAGTCTGAATCACTGTACCATGACTCCTGTGGCCGGTTCTCACGCTTTTCTCCGTCTGTGATCTCGCGCAGCGTTGCATATTCATTAAATTACATCCACGGCAGACCGCCTGACCTAACGCATAGTTGTCGGAGGTACCGTATTTTTATGGGGATAGATCACGCTAGAAATTCTGTGCAGTTTGCGGAAACGATATAGCGCGGTCGTAAAGTAGACCACGGACAACCGTGTCCTATAGTCACCGCTGGACTCAGAGCTGTACACATTAGTCCCTCTCTGGGACTCGTAAAGACGGTATGCTCGTTATTGGAAAAATTACAAATCTCGAGTAAACCCTGTGCGAAAAAGGATTTGCTCAAATACCAAAAATATTTTTTCTGGAACGACTAGATTTTGTAAAGAGTTTTAACACCACCCTAGTAGCACAAAATACCGTATACATATTCATAAAATATTAAAAGTAAATACAATATTCATTCATTAAGAAACAAATATCTTTTTCGTTACGAGAAAAATACTTTTTTCTCAATGTAAAATGAATCTTTATTTATTATTAGAAACAGAATATTTTTTCTCTAATTTTCAAGGAATATTCTATGTTTATGTATATCTTTTTCCTAAACAGCACACAATTTTTGTATTCCGTGCACTGCATTTTTACCCTTGCGGTAATAAAAATGTGATGGAAATGCGTACCTTGAGTGATGATGCTCGTGTACGTATTATTAAATTAAAATATTATATTGAAATTTCAACGTGCCTAGATCTGAAGTGCCATCTGAACGCCCACTTGTGGGCGGCAGTATTCACCTTGGGAAACGATTCCATTTTTCGCAGCTCGACGCTGTAGAGTTCATGAAATCTTTAATATCTGTCGCTATTGTTAGTCGTCAATTAGTTCTACAAATAGCATCCGCTTCCTCTATACTTCATCTGCAACTTTTCCTACGGATGGAAAGGGTGAAAACTCCAATATTTTCGAATGGAATACCAATTGTTCAATCGCATTGTTAAATTAGCATTACATATTACAATATAATAATGCAAATTACGCCTCGTAAACCTAAAAGTAGGACTTCTGAGGGAGACAGCGGTCTAAATTGATCTTTTATCTTTCAATCATGGAAAGGAGAACACTCCCTTAATTAAGTAGTCAAAATGCTGACAATTTATCTCCGAACATTAGACAATAATACCAAAGGAAATTATTACACTACATTATCCGAGGTTACTTGTTGATGAACGAACAAAAATTGCTGTCGCTATTAAAAAATTGATGAAAATCTCTCAATTATTTACACATAAATTACATGATTGCCGCTAGTGAAGTGTTGAAATTAACAAACACAGTTGCAGCTGCAACAGAGAAATGAAAAGTTTCGATGCCGGGCGGAGAGGGAATCGTCCAGAGCCCCTCGACCGTGTAGTTATCGAACGGTCGGGTTTCTGATCGAGGGACGACGTGTTTCGCTGCGAGTCTGAGGCTGGTAGGGCGAGAGGAGTTATTTGGTCGACCGTTGTACCGTATTCCACGGAAGAAAAGTGATTGTAGCCGTGGTGTCGGGGCATTCGAACGGGTCTCGCGTTCGGTCTCTCAGATCCTGCCGTCTCGTTTTTTCGGCGTTTCTGAACTCTGACTCATTAGAGCACCGTTTTTCAGTAAACGACCGGTTCTACCGGTGCTTGGTCTCGGCGTGTCCGGCGATCGGACGCACTTCGAACCAGCGTCTCCCATCGCCAGTTGGCCGTGTCGAGCTCCATCTCAGGCTCCAACCTGGCCGATAACGAAGGATGGTAAGCTCCTGTACGAGTGGCGTAGATCTCTCGTCCGCTAACAACAGCGTGGTTACATCGCGTGTCGTCGTGTCCGACAGTGACGTAGCTCGTGATGGTGACGCCACCTTGCCGAGTGACCGGCAGTCGTACAACGCGGAAGACGAGGGTGGAACTCGCGTGAACGGTGCTACCACCGGCGCGATCGAATGGAACGAAAGCGGTCCGCCCTCGCTTTCTATGTCGGTCGATCTGCATAATTTGGTGAACCCGAGCAACCTGCAAGACTCCGGGCACTATTCGGCCAGCCCCGAGCACGCCGATGCATCCGCGGCCGGATGCAACGCGACCAACCTCGCCAGGACACACGACGAAGAGGAAAGCTACGAAGCCTTCGGCTCCGTCGAGGGGGATGCCGACGACGGGGTAGACTCGCCGGGTGGTAGCAGCTCTGCACCCTCGCCCACCGGCACCAATTCTGTACGGTAAGTTCGTTGCCGTTTCTATACTCGCGACCCGACGGCATGTTGCCACCTGTGCAACGATCGATTCTTTCCTCAACTCTGTCGATACGTTCAACCCTTAACCCCGCTGCACTGGCGATCTTTAAATAGTTCCTTGCGTGGGAACGGTCACGCATCCCCTTCCAAACTTGGCGCTCTGGCCTGTACGTTGTAACAGGTAGCTTTGTTTCTGCTAAGCTTGTAACGTTCACCAGGCTGGCTCTTTCATTCACTCTTGTCAAACATTTTTTGTTAAAATTTCTTTCACGGCAACCCCCAGTATTGCTCGATACTGATAACGAGAAGATAAAACCTGTGCCCCAAAGCAGAAATAAAATCTTTTTTTCTCGAGTATCTTCTAAACTATTTGTCAGACAAATATATATTTTGTAAAACAAACGGTTCTCGGTAAAATTGAGAATAGCGTCGGACCAAAGTCCAAAAACTTTTTCTAATATTTGAAAATTGAAGTGTGGTTTCATTATTTTTTATTTGCTATTGGCTATTATTAATATTAAGAAGCTAAATTAGATCCTCCTGGATAATATTCTGAGTCCGCCTTGAGTTGTAGATCGGAGATCATAGATCCTCTCCGCGTCCATGTCGTGAAGCTATGCTCTAAATGGATCCCGATCGTTTTCGCGCGCGGATCTTTCTCACGCGAAGATCAAGCGTTTCAACGATCCATAATTTTATCTGTTCACATTATACAATATTATGTTTATTTGTTTATACAAAATTCGTTTATAATATTCTATTCCTGTGAAGGCTTTTAAATTTGAATGTGCCAACAAGAAACTAATTTGTTTTCTCTATATTGTATTTTGTATGTACATCAAAGTTCCGATCCTCTCACATTATATATTAATATCATTCGGGCCAGATTATTTCCCACGATTATGTCAAGGATTCGTCTGATAGAAGACGTAGAGAAACTTTCCCTAGGAAAGAGAAAATATGATCTAATATCTTACAAAGACATCGTGCTCGCCGTTTCATTTCAATCGTTTGGAAACTCTGGTTTCTTTAGAATTGGTTAATCTTCGTTCCGTTCGTTTGCAATATTGTTTCATACTTTTAAATAATGTTTCACTAACAATAAGTAATACACCTGTTAGTCCTGATAAGTGATCGACAATTTCACATATTATTTCCTAATAAAATGGAGACGAACAACTATCGCAAAGTTTAAATCTAACACTTCTTCTTTTATTCTTTTAGACAGCGGATTTTTATGCAAAATAAAAAAATTTCTACCTGAATCGCATTATACTGGAATGAAATAGATATTCATTTTCTGTCTGAACGTGTTAGGTTACAAATAATGTAACAGTATTTAAAGTTACACCCAATCCGCTGTCTATTTATTATGTATGAATATGTATGAATTTTCGACTGATTTTGTGTTATACAGAAACCCTAGAAGTCCGAATTCAACCATAGGAAGGCATTCCTGGTTGAGAACGTCGCTTAGGCGGACACCACCCTGGTAAGTTACCGTTTTTTATATAACGTAACACAGTTAAAAATATTAATTATATCGATAATCAAACTTCGCGTTGAGCTACTCTTGTTCCTTTCAAACTCATTTCGTCAGAACTCCGAAACTTGGAGAACAATGATCAGACCGCCGTGCGAAAAAAATATTGTTCCCGTGGAACCGCTCGATATAGATTATGGCCACCATGTTGCTTTAGTAGACCGAAACAGATAAAGAACCTGTTCAATTTGCGAAGAAAGGTATCTACTGTTATCTACAAGAAACTCGTTACATTTCCTCTTGCTGTAGGAGATGTTTTCACAGGTATCTATGCAATGTAGAAGGAAGTTGTTAGAGCCGAATATACATAGAATATGTTAGGCAGTGCATACAATACTCTGCAGTCTGGTATCGGCGATTATGTCATGTGAATTGAACTGATATGATAAAAAATTGACTTGAAAATTATACGACAACGTATTCAATATGTGCGTATTTTCTAATTTGATCTGCACTGCACAGGATTTTATAATAATTAATATGAATGATTAGTAGACAGCGGATTTGATGAACAAAAATGAATACGTGCGATTTAAGAAAGTAAAAATATTAGAGGAATTTAAAAATACTATTCTATTATTTTCAACCTATTGAACATATTAAGATAGGATATAAATTTCTATTTTACTTCAGTTTGGCTTGCAACTCGGGGAGAAAATTATTATTTTGCGTAAAGATCCGCCATCTAGTCACTGGATTGCGGATCTGTTTAAAACAACATAACAATATTCTTAGATTTTATGCATTTCTAACAAAAATGAGTATTTTGTTAGAATATTTATTATTTATATTGTTATTATTTTCAATTTACTATACATATTAAGAGAAAAAATAAATTTCTATTTCACTTCAGATTGTTGCAATTCGAGTAGAAAATCTAGTCTAGTCACTGGACTGCGGATCTGGTTAAAACAACATAACAATATTCTTAGATTTTATGCATTTCTAACAAAAATGAGTAGGTGTATTTTATTTTATATATACTGTTATATTACTTTCAATTTATTAAACATATTAAGATAGGAAATTTTCTATTTCACTTCAGATTGTTGCAATTCGGGAAGAAAATTATTATTTTGCATAAAGATCCGCTGTCTAAGGATTGGATAAAAATTGGTAAAATCTTTTCTGAATAATATTCGCCTGAACGACGAAATTGATTCAATGGTTTTCTGTGGAAGCAGCTCCGCAGTTTCAACAATTGTAACACTCGTGTAAAAATATAGTCGACGCTGACATTTATTGCCAGAGGTATAGACGGCACATCGCATTGCCAGCGATTGACCTACTCGCGGCATGACACGTTTAATAAGAGTGTATTGAACCAGGCCTAAATACATTTCGCTTTGGATAAAAGTCAAAAATAATAATGTCGGATAGTGAACAATCTACAGGACATTATTATTTTTATTTTAGAAGTAACATTTTTGAATTGTTATTGCTATCGAACAAATTACTCGCAGACCAGTGTCTCAAGTATAAATACACATTGCTCGTGTTAAGAAAGTCGGGCACAGTTCTCTCATTTACATTTTCGAATCTTCAACTGAAGGTTGAATGGTCGATGACTCAAACGGAGACCTTTCGAGTTGCTACTAGTTATTCCGATGACTAATTTTAACTCTGCCGAGGTCGCGATTCGAAAAATGCTTTATCAGACATTTTCTCTGATGTGCATAAAACATTCTGTTATTTAATATCCGTGTGACCAACTTTTCCAAGAAATTATTTCTTGGAAAAGTTTATCTGAATGCCCATGGTCAATTTTTGCCGAGTTCCGTTACCTCATAATTCTTGAAACTTTTCTTACAAACAGAGTTGCGTCGAATTGCAATTGAATTGCTTCGTGAATTGTAATTCATTCAATCAAATTGCAATGTAATTTGTAATTCTGGTCTCTTATTCAATTAAATTACACTGTGATTCGATTTTACAATTGAAATAGAATTACAAAGTACAGTGTAATTATGAATTTACATGTAAGAAGAATAAGAGGTGGAAAAAGAAAGAAAAAGATTAGTATCAGTGATAAACATGGTATTATTCATAAATTCATATTGTGTGGTCGAAACTAAACTTGTTTATTACGTTCGTTTCAGAAAAGAAATATAAATCGTAGAAGGACATAGGACAAAATTACTACAGGAAAAAACTGACGGCAATTGCCAGCAAGTTTTAAATTAATTTTAATGAACACTCTTCGTTCAAACTTCTTGTCACTGAGAAAACATCCTCTTAAACATAAACATCAAATTGAGTAATTTACATTATATTATATTTCAATTACATTTCATTCCAACCATATTGTATTTCGATCACACTCATGATTCGCGTAATTAGCAATTGAATGAAGTGAAAGGTTCGAATTATGCAATGCAATTACAATGTATTTAAATTAGCACAACTCTGGTTACAAATCATCGTCACGTGCAGTTTCTCGAACGTACATAACGTGTTACGCGTAGGATACCTGTATTCTAAAATTGATCAATGCTTGCGGAAGTTTGTCCTTGCCAGAGGTGGCGTCGCCTTGTTCTTCGAGTTGCTCATCTTTCACAGTCACTAACGGTCGCTTCTTGGCTCCACTTCCGCTTGTAAAACGAATTTTGACCGCCAGTTATTTTCTTCGGCCATTCGTATCGGTTATAGAAACCTAAATTTGGTTCGACGTCAGTTGCGACATTTACGCCTTTGGCAGATGTCGCGCAACATGTGCCTCGATGCAACGGTTCTCATTCGTAAATGCATAATTTCCAGCAAATTGCTAAGAAATTAATTTAGAAGTACATACTAGAAATTGTAAGTTGCAAGACAAGATCACGCAAGAGGAGAATACATTTAAAATAATTCTTAATTCTCTGAATAAACGATTCACGCTTCTGGAAACCCACAACAAAAATGTTCAGCTTTTATATGACATTTTAAAATTCAAGGATATTGATGACAAAACGCTAGAAAATTATTGTACCAGTCTCCAGTCAATAAAATGAAATGGTCTTTAAGAAGAATTACGATAAAGAATTATTGATGTATCCCGAATGAACAATACGCCTTTGGCAGATGTCGCGCAACATGTGCCTCGATGCAACGGTTCTCATTCGTAAATGCATAATTTCCAGCAAATTGCTAAGAAATTAATTTAGAAGTACATACTAGAAATTGTAAGTTGCAAGACAAGATCACGCAAGAGGAAACATTTAAAATAATTCTTAATTCTTAAACGATTCACGCTTCTGGAAACCCACAGCAAAAATGTTCAGCTTTTATATGACATTTTAAAATTCAAGGATATTGATGACAAAACGCTAGAAAATTATTGTACCAGTCTCCAGTCAATAAAATGAAATGGTCTTTAAGAAGAATTACGATGAAGAATTATTGATGTATCCCGAATGAACAATACCATTTCCCAACGATTTGAACATTTCCTTATTTCTTCTTTATATAAATTACTGTCTCTGATAAGAAAGTTGAATTAACGAGTAGAAGTATTTAATACAACCGTAGAAAACAGCGATTAAGGTACCCAATTTGCATTCAAGTCTCATTGATTGAGAACCGCTGCCCTAATGTATACAATCAGTCACATACAATATTAGGTCACCTGTTATGCTCATAGAAAGTATAGTATTCGATGTACCTACAGAGTGAGTCACAGAAACTGTTGCAGGTGGAATTGCATAAAAATATTATCTATATTTCGGCGTGATATTCAACAAAAATGTTATATACATTTTGGTTCGACATTGAACGAAAACATTAGAAATATTCTGGTTCGATTACAGATAAAAATTCATTTCTTTTCTACAAGATTATTTCAATCACATTCAACTTATTACATTTTATTATCCAATAAGCCTTTTGGATTTTCATGGTCGTGTTACTCTGTTTTCAGTTCCGGGAGGAAGCGACTTAGTACCAATGCATTAGCAAGGTAAGAATGAATCATCACTTGTCTGTCATAAATAGGAACAGTACTCGTATCGTGTAAGACATTACATAAGTTGGTTCTCTTAAAAAAACATTTGTAGTATCGCCGTGAAACCACTTGCAATTGACAATGAGTAATTTCTACGCGAAGTGTTCTTCCATATCGCAAGTACGTACACTTAAAAACGATTGAAAGTGATAACGTGTCTGTTGAAAGTAGAATTGTATCACCAATGTTGAAGTGTCTTCAATATTGTTATTCTTGCTAGATTAAAACGAATAATTCTACTAGAATTTTCTTAACAATACGTATACTCCAATTATCATTGGTTTAAGTGCGATCAAATTAGCATCACAGTGTGAAAAACATATTTATTTCAACGAGACAGTGTTGCCAAGTGTATATTTGCAATTTGCGAACGTGAATATATTCTGAAAAATAAGGAATATTCGGCGTAGGTAGAATTTCGTTTGAAAATTAATTGTTTTACTGTGAACACGTCAGTTTACATTGAACGAAACAGTAATATTACTTGATAAGGATGATCCTGTTCGGGAGGCTGGAAGGGAAATTTTCTAAAAATTCTCCCTCGACACGCAGACCGGTATATTGACGTCACGGGTTAACAATAGCCGCTATGTAACTCTCACCGACGAAGAATTCGTAATTCGCAGAAAGGGACTTCTCTCGGGGTGTCCTTATTCGACCGGTAATTTTCAAGTCGATCCTTTCGCGAAACGCGAAGCGACCGCAGACTTTCTAAAGCGTGGGCATCGGCTGCCTGCACACGCACTTCCACATCCCATTTCCTTTTATGCTTTTACGAGTATCCGAGGATATACAGGCTGATTGAGAAATACGCGGTAAATATTTCCCCTAACAGCATCCACTATCGCAACAAATTCCTGCTACTTTTCTACAACAATTTTCTTAGCTCTGTGCGGACGTTATGCCGTTCCTTTAGCAGTCAACGAATTCTCATTCTCAAATAATATGAGTTATTTAGTACACATAAAACATTTTTACCGGGGACCGTAACTATCATAATAAAAATGAAAAATGTTACCAGATAAAGATAAGACGTGCTTGGTAACAAACAATAAATTTCGTTAATCGATACTGATCATTAGACAGCGGATCCTTACGCAAAATAAAAGTTTTCTACCCAAATTGCAACGAACTAGGAGTGAAATGAAAATTTATTTTAACAGACTGAAAATAATATAACACTATTTGGAAATTGTTTAATGTTTTTACTGTATCAAACGGTACCTACTCATTTTTGTCATGAATGCATAAAATCCGCTGTGTAATGATCATCGACAGTGAAACAGATTTTTCGTTGCCAATCGTTATGTCCAATTAGAACGTTTAAAAATCGAGGATTCAATATATATTGTTTATTGTTATTACAGCCAGCTATATCGAAGTGGCAGCTTCAACAGCTCAGGCAGAGGCTCCAACTGTGATCCCGCGGACGATATGTACAGCGATGTCTCCCTGGAGGAAGATGTTATTGATCTCAATCATAGAGTAAGTCCGTTTTTTTCTGTCTATTGATATTATTACCGTAATACCGATCTTCTTCTAACGATAAACATATACGGCATAACTTCCCAATATTAGAACACAACTTATTTAATAATGTAAGGATGGAAACGATAAGATCTATTATCTTAAATGTTAGAAAACCTTTTTCCAAGCGTCCGAAAAGAAGATTCGTTACAAGCATAATTGTGCGGCGGCGAAAATACCTGCTGTTGTCTTCTGGCTACGTGATCCGACTCTCTAACGGCGAGGTTTTTACTTTTGAAAGTTCCCTTGACGGTTCCTGTATTCTTTCCACGCGACACGTTTCAGCTCAGTTATTTATGGGCACGGAAATACGGAATTCCAATTAACAATAGGAAGCCTGGGAGCTTCTTCCTGCTTCTCCGAGAGGATTGGCGTATCGTAAACCTTCGAATACACAGGACATTAGAATTACAAAGTGGCAACCCTAGTCCCAGAAAATTATACGGCCGAAGAAATACGATGCAGTCGTAAAAGCGGTTGGGGGTGCAGTCTGTGCTGTGCACTCGAATGCGAAAGATGACTCTCTTTGGGACCACTTTAAACTCATCGAAAAAGAAGTTAGAAATTAAAGTCGAATGGCTTCAAGAACCACCGACTTCCTTTTTTTTCGAATCGTATATATTTTCAATGGTTCGTGTAGTGTGTAATTTCGTACAAGTGCTGAACCATTTACGACTGAAAAAGCATTACTTCTGGAGATAGTTTAGCGGAACTGAGGAGCATCACGCGATGTTCAAATTAAAATATCTCCGCAATTAATGGCCTTTAGTCTTAAGTGGCTCGGCTGGTTTTTTGGAGATAATTGCAGGCTACTTCGACCAAGACGTACCAAAATACGTAATTCAATTTTACAAGAACACGGGTAATATCACGACCAGTTGAACGAATTAATTAATTTTCGCTCGATGCGCTCATTGAGACTGAATCTTCCGGAACTGTGGGCCTTGAAAATTAGATTTCAGTTTCTAAGATGATACACAATCAACAAATAGTAAGTCTTACGTCAACATAATTCGTTATGGCACACCCAGTATACCGATCTCTCGAACAGAAGTTCCCTGAACACTGATCGAGTCAAGATCTCTTTTAACCTAACATTGGAAACAGTTGTGCATCAAAATTATCGTTTCGTAGACAAGGGTGGGTTTCTTTCAATAGGGGGACTTTGGCAGCGGTGTCAGATGGAAGGAAACGTGATTCCTAGATCGTAGATGTGTGCTTCGAACACGCCTTGTCGATCTCCACCGCGTCCGGGATCCTCTGCCGAAGATCATCACGTGGAAAACGGCAGGTTCCATCAGCAGCACCCTGCTCAACAACCCCCCTATATATATTACCCGCCACCGGTAGCCTACCCGCCATTGAATCCTTATAGTCCCTATGGACCCTATCATTCGGGAGGATACTATTCGCATCCTTATTGCACCGAACCAACGCACGAGCCAAAAAGCTCGGGCACATCCTTGATCGGCCTTATCCTTTTCGTTCTCCTGATACTATGCGTTATTAGCATCGCCCTCTATCGATTGCTACCTCGCGAATCTCGAAGAAGATTGGACCCTAGGCTGCCTATCCTGACGCATCCACCGGTCCAAGTAAATCTTCATGCTCTTCGTCTTTGAGTTTGAATCACCTAATGCTGGACACTTGAATTTTCTTCGTCCTCAAAAAGTGGACGTTATTCGCAAAGAAATACAGCAAGAACGATAGAATGAGCACAGGCATTAACACTGAACCTACAAGACAAAAGAAACGGGATAATAAATTATGTAATCATACACAA
Organism: Lasioglossum marginatum; assembly: GCA_028455795.1. Taxonomy (NCBI): domain Eukaryota; kingdom Metazoa; phylum Arthropoda; class Insecta; order Hymenoptera; family Halictidae; genus Lasioglossum; species Lasioglossum marginatum. The sequence goes on from CM052271.1 coordinate 5,853,825, forward strand.
TATTTTCTCTTTTACAAAATCTTGGTTGAAGTGGTAATTAAAATCGATTCCAAGATTTGTAAAGTAGAAAATAAAATATATAAAGAAAAAACTTTTTAAAAACCACGCTTATATTAAAATGCACTGAAAAGGAGAAAATAATTCTTTTCCTGGTTCTCCATAAAATACCGATCCCAGTTAAATGATTAATAATATTTTTCCCCAAAATTTTAAGCAATTAGTTGAAAATTTCTTCTGTTATAAAATTAGTGTCGGAATAGATAGAAAAATTTAATATAAATGTAAATAAAATCATAACATTTGTGGCTACAAATAAAAGCGTGGAGCGCTATATTGACGTAATCTTCGTGGGTGCCCTACGCTTTTATTTGTAGTCACAAATGTCATGATTTTATTTAAATTTATATTAAATTTTTCTATCCATTCCGATACTAATTTTATAACAGAAGAAATTTTGGGAATAATATTATTAATCATTTAATTGGGAATTGTATTTTCTGGAGAAACAGGAAAAAAATTATTTTCTCCTTTTTAGTGCATTTTAACGTAAGCGTGGTTTTTAAAAAGTTTTTTTTTTAATATATTTTATTACTATAATATATACTAGAGTCAACAAATGTATTCAATCAATTCCCATGAAAACACCTTTACAATCTCAATAATTGTCAAAAATAAAAAAATCTAAAATGGGTCATTTGACCCGTCGTGGTAGGTTTAGTGTTAAAATGTGAGTTTCTCCGAATTTAGTGCAGGGAAAAGCTGAAGGAAGCACGCATAATTTCATACATATTGAGAAAAAAGATCGTTATGTGTCCGGTACTAGGAGAATTCCTTCTAATTGCCATTCATTATTCACCGTGGTTCCACCGCGAGAGATAACAATGATACTCGTCGACGCTCGTCATTGTTCTCGAGATGACGCGATCGCGTACCTTCTGAACACGGCGAAAACAATGCATGATGTCGGCACGTCTATCTCTTTGTCGTCTGATCGAGACACTGAGAAGTCTCATCCTTTGGTCGATCATTTTCGCACTTTCATTAAACCTTTGCTCGTGCAATCGATTTTCTTTTCGGGTTAATTCATCATACTCTGTTGCACTCAACTCAGAATTACTGTATAATACTATTTTCCTGTGTTATCTGCAATCCTTCTTTTAATATAAATCCTTTCATCTTTCAGTTTCTGTATATCAAATTTTTTGAAAGCAGTACGGTTCAAAAACCTGATGTTGGGTCCATATTGACCCAGAACTATAGCGTTTCATTCAAATTCTAGTTCCCCAGTAGTCAGATCAAATTTTTAATTATTTATATTTAGTCCAGTCCTGAAGTTAAAACAAACAAACGCATTTTTCGCTGATGTTTGCTGATAAAAGATAATGAAACCATCGATTTTCTCAATTTTTTGAAAAACCGTTTGTTTTACGGAAAAAGGTATTAGACATAAAAGACGCAGCCTGTCAAGATTTACAGGTTTTGTCTAACACATTTTTTTTAGAACTATTTTACGAGCATTAAATTGGTTATTTTATTGTTTGATCCATTTGGGACATGTTTTCCCGTTATCCGATCGAGCTCAAACTTTGCACAGATTTTTTCTTAATTATTCAGGACAACTGTGGGGGTGCCTTTAAAGAAATCTTGTCAAACATTTTTGACAAGAGTAAATAAGAGCCGCCCTAGTTCGTGACACGGATCTTTCGAAATTCCCGTGCGCGAATTGAGTTTGCTACCGACGAGAAGTAAAGTGCACGGTCGTTTTTCACATCTAGGGCGATAATCGCGGGGACAGAGTACTCTAAACAGTAACGGTACGCTGCCGGCCGCTAACAGAAAGGTCGTCTTTTTGAACCTGTAGACCAGGCAGACGAAAAGGGACGCGAAACAGAACTTCCCGGCGGAGTTTCTCGCTTTCTCGAAGGTCAGTCGCAACAGAGAAAAGGTTTCCTGCGAAGGTTGTGAAGATGATTCCATGACGTTTTGCGACGCAGATGAGTGCTTGACTCGGGGTGTCATAGAGATTCCGACGACGAAAAGAGTGAACGCTGGCACCGACACGATAGAATCGACCGGCACGCGTTCAACTGGCACGTAAATCAATCACGGATCGAGAAATGATCGATGCGAACGCCCCTCGATTCGTGGATACCACAAATTCGAAGCGTCGCGAAAGTAAAAGGGAACACGCTAATTACCGCGGCTCCTGAATTAAATCACGTTGTGCAATTACCAGCTCCTGATTGGATTACGCAGAAGTAAGCTGATTCGGTGATCGCGTATAGGATGTTTCATGAAACGCGGCTGGAAGAATAAACTCGGGACAATGCCTACGACTAATTAGTTTGATTAGTTCGTACACGTGATCTCGGAGGTATCGGTGATTTTTGTTCTGTCGTCATTCATGCTTTCTATGTTAATATATTCCGATATATGTGCCCATAATTATGAAAGTGGTTAAACCGAATTGATTCAATGTAATTTTTACATTATTTGTCAAAACTGGTGGTATTACGTTAATAAATTACCCCTTAAATTGGTATACCGCAATTTTGTGAAACCTCCTGTACGCTTTTCTATTGCAAAATCCTTTATTTAGTGAAATATTTATTGCAGATTTCGCTATGATAAACTTGAAGAAGAGAGCAATGAAAATGAATCTGTTAAACGTGTTGTAAAATGCCTACGCGAGTTTATAGGACACGCATCTCTTATCAAATAAACAGTTCTTCGCGAATGTTAATGTAAAAATGTTTGTACCTTGTGATATATTTATCTACATATAATTTCCTAGCGGGCAAATTTTTATAAGACAATAAAGTAGTCTTCCATATGACGCTGCAGCGTTTGAACTTTATCAGAATAGATTATCTTAATTCTTGTATATTTTCTAAATCGATTTATTTGTGCATGAAAAAAAACGCTCTCGGTGTAGATATCGTTGGAAAAGAAAACAATAGAAAGCTGGTATAATCGAAAAATACGATCAAACCATGAAAATGACTAAGTTATGTTAAAAATGTCAAATTACAAAATTATTCGTACAAATGAAATTATTAGTGAAATATTCGGATCTGGTATGAGCTGTTGAGTGAACGTCGAATAAAAATTTGAGGGAAGCAAGTGGTAAAGCATGTCTTGTATCAGAGCAACGCCCGGAGGTTTTCTTGGATGGGTCGGATGGCCTTTCATAAGTTTTTTGATTATTTTTGCTGTGATTGCTTATATCGGATTCAATTTGTACAAACAAGATATTACAGACCTGTAATATCAAGATAATATCAGGATAATATCAAGCCTTTTCATCTTACACGGTATTTCTGCATATTACATTTTCATAGACATGTGCACTTTTCTTCCATTATATCCACCGCTTTATATTTTATGCTTCATACAATATTAATTAATCATTGGGCATATGAGAACGTTTACTAGAAAATTAGTAACATTTATCAAGTTAACACTAAACCTACCGAGCAGTAAAAATGGCTACTGTTCGTTGCCATATAAAAATGACACAATCGAATTTATTTCGATTTTGTGCGATTTTTATTACAACGTGTGCTTAAATGTAGAATCGTGTATAATCATCTCCAATGGAATCGAATTTATTTCGATTATCTGCGATTTTTATTATAATTTAATGGTAGGTTTAGCGTTAACGATTGCTTACTGCTCTATATATGTTTGCTAGTGGTTAACTTAAAAGTGGAGAACATTGATAACAAGTAGCCTTGAAGTATTTGTTAAATTAGGTTACAGTTAAACGAAAAAAAAAGGCGAAAGCCTTCATTGCTTTGTTATTTTACAATAACGAAAAACGCGTAGGTGTAATTTAAAACGTTAAAAAACATTAGACGAATTTCAGAATATTTTTATAGCATTTTGAACCTATTAAATATATTAAGAGAGAAAATAAATTTCTATGTCACTCCGGTTTGCTTCGATCCAGGTGGAAAATTTTGATTTTACATAAAGATCCGCTGTCTAATAATGGAACTCTGTAAAGCAATGTGATATTAAAAGCCGGAAATTGTAGTACAAAAGAGATTATAAACTCTGACACGGTTCTACATTTGAATGAAGAGTGTTATACATATACATACATATTTCATATCGAACATATTTAACAACATAGAACACGCTACGCAAGTTGATATCAGGGGCGTGTATTAGCGTCTGGCATGTACGGAAATTATCGCATTGCATACACAGCGATTAAAACGGAACTATTGCCTTATTACCGCCATCGAATTTAAATACAGTTCATAATGTATGCATTACGTCGCTTTGTCGTGATATAATAGATGCCATCGCATCGGAGTAATTGAATATCATGCGGAAGCTTCTCTGTAGAACAGATTTCGCTAAAATGTTTAACCCGTTTAACGATTGAAAATTACTATTAATATAAAATCCAATTATTAGTCGTGACCACATGATTACTAAATAATCATTAAAAATTGATTAATGAATAAGAAAGGAATCAAAAGTTGTTGTAATCAATGTTCGTGATTGCTTTACTAATCATTAATCATGAAATCATTACATTTTATATATGCATATATATACAATTATATAAATAATAATTATGATTTCTTATTATAAAAAATTACAAAATCGTCACCTTCACTTTTTCCTCCTCAATTGCGACCAATAACAATTAAAGAAAAAAATTGTTTACACATTAGCCAGTGAACTAATAATATCCTTCTAATGTCTCAAAAAAAAAAGTTGTTGGGTCGAATTTTGAAAAAATTATTCGTTTTTAAAAGGTCTAACGAAATTAGAGAAAGGAAAATACGTACGACCATGTTATCTAAAAGAATTTCGAGATGTTCTCCAGGTTGACAAGTTAGCTACTTCAATTTCTACGGTTTGAGAGTAACTTTTTTTTATCAACTGCTTTAATTATTGTCTAAATATAAACAGAGTTTGAAAAAATCTCCGTGTAAACCAAAATAGCTTCGCTTTGAATCGTTTTCCTCGCCTCCTGTAAAATTTACTTTTCCGGACTTTATATAAGGCCGACGATAATGCAATTTTGTCCTCGGCCAACTGCGTTCGAATGTATAATGAATGTGTGCCACGTATTCGACTAGTTCGACTGGCGATGTGCACCAGTTAAAAACGGAATCGGTGTCGAAGGTATAGGTTCATCTTAATTGGTTAATTGGCTGTGGCGAGCAAGACAAAAGCCAGAAAGAGCTTTACCGTGCTTTCTAAGCGGATTTACGAGGCACGCGTAGGGGTGGCCGGTTACAGACTTTGTTCGATGTAAGAGGCGGCGCGATATACGTGAATTCGCGTCGGAGTTAGTCGATATGTAGTATATACGGAGTGCACAAATAGCCTCGCGGCTACTCCCAGTTTACAGCGGACGATCGAGACGAACGATTATGTTCGAAGTACGCCCGAAGAAACGGAAGTGCGACGACTGTTGTGACCGTATCTCTCCCTCCGTTCGTTCGGTTTCGATTATCCGGTCGTTCGAGCATCGGGCATCGTGGTTCTACTGGGGAATGTACGAAACTTCGAGGTTAGGTTAGTGTGCCGTGCAGTGTTCGTGCGTGTGCACGAGGTGAATATGAACAAGCGACGAACAGCGTGTTTGCACGTCGTTCTAACGGAATAATAAACCCGGTGTTCCGAGGCTGCGTTTAATCCGAGGAGGATGACGGTTCTACCTGACACAGGTGTGACGTGACAGATCGCCAATGCTGAAAATGGATTTGAACGTTTACGACGAACAAACGGACACAGCCGATCATGATCACGATCATGATCACGACAGTCGAATAACATCCGGGGAGGGGCTATCCCCAGGACCCGGAGCCGGCCTCGAGTACGACTTGTGGGAAGGACAATTTCAATTCGTCGGACAGACGCCCTCTTCCCGTGTTAGTCGACTACCTCGTCGACGTGGTCCTCGACTTACCGAGCAAGTAAGCCAGGTCGAGACTTTATCTAGAGGCGGTGACGATTTTACTTCGAACGGTAACGTCATGATTTTAAATTGGATTCTCTCGAACTACTGTGGCTGTACAAAATATTCGTACACCTTTTAGAAACGAATAACTTTTTTAAGGTTGGACCCAACAGCTTTTATGAGACGTTAGAAGGATTAGTTTACTAGCTAATGTGTAAATAACGTTTTTTTAAATTGTTATTGGTCAAGTGCGAGGGAGAAAGGTCACGAGTTTTAAATCTTTTATCTGCGACTGTACTGAAAATTTCAAACGTGTATTTTGTAAATCTAAGTCAGTTATATACATGTACAAAGTTTCATCGAAATCGATCTAGGTTGTTATGAAATATAATTGATTGAGAATAGCAAAAATTGTAAGAATCTGCGATTTAGATGAATCGCAATGCCCATAGCTTTTTTTATGCGTGAACCGATTTTTTAAACGGCGTACGAATACTTTGTACACCCACTGTATACGCAAATGGTTGCGCGTGGGAACCACCGTGCACTCGGTCAAATGTTGTTCAACATTCGTTGAGCGATAGTAAACTTCTGGGCTTATAGTGCGATCGAAAAACTGTTTACAGAACTACATGCCTATGTGGATATGCATCTTCTGTGGCAGTAAAGTGTAGGGTAAATGTACCTATTACTGCGGAAATACGTAGAATAAACAAAATTGTCAATCATTCTCATATTTCTATAATCACAGAATTTGGAAACCCATCTTTCCTAAAAGGTGAAGATACCTACTTCCGTACAATAAAAATATAAAAAGAAACTTCTCTTGCCTTTTTATTTCACGTACTGTGAAATGTTGTAAACTCCACACCATTCTTTGAACTACAGTAAACTTCCGTACTAAACGCGCGATCGAGAAACTGTTTACAGAGCTGCGTATCTAGGTGTATATGCATCTTCTGTGGCAGTAAGTGTAGGGTAATTTTTTCCTAAAGAGATTGAAATACGTAGAAATAAATATTTTGCCCTGAATAAGTTTGTACAATTCAATGAGAATATATCGTCGTCGGCGAGGCAAACAATATTGTCGATCATTCTCACATTTTTATAATCACAGGATTTGGAAAAACATTCTTCATACTTTTTCATTTCACTGTACCTCGCTCGAACGAGTTCGATTTGGAATTCGAGTAAATGCATGGCTAAACAACATTCGTTTTTAATTGTGTCGGAGCTACGTAATCGATTACCGCGATCAACTATCGAAGGACCTCGACTCGACTCGAATTATTTAGTTAGATAATTTGATAGATTGTTTCGATCATTGGCAATACACTGAAAATAATTGTAATATATTCGTTGTATATTATTTACAAATTTTGTGACAAAGTAATTGTAATATATTCGGTGTATATTATTTACAATTTTTGTGACAGAAAAAAGTAATTTATAATATATATAATATATAATTATGATATAAAAGTAATTGTTATATCATTGGAAAAAAAGTGTATCCAATTTAAGTTTAACGCGGTTGAAGAATAAGTGTTATAGTTTGAAGTGCTATAGGTTGAAGAATTATTGTAACACTTGGGGAATTTTCTACAATATTTAAAATTATATTTGTAACGTAAAGACTACGGTGTCACCTTTACGGTAAGCTAATGCCATGTGTTGCTGGCGTATTTATGTTTAGAATTCCTCCATTGGGTGCAGCGGTGCTCATTGATTGCTCGGTAGAAACTAATTATAGACACTTCGGAAGCTATTGGACCTCGATCTTTTTCTGGTTATTAACTTTATTTACTTAATTACATTGAATTTTATCCATGCAATTATGGAACAAGAAAATCTTAGAAACTAGCCGCACGTCTTCAACCCTTGTGCAGTCAACCAAAATGTATAGATTATTTAAAACCTTTCTGTATTTAACATGTTTGCAAATTCATATTATAAGACTATAAATTAATATATTAGCGAGTAAAGAATGGACATTCAACATTAACAAATTATCGAAAGAAATACAGTAAATGCGTACCCGATTGACTACACAAGGGTTAAATATAAAACAGCACAGATTATTTTTATATAATACTATTGGAGCACTAAATATGTAATTATAAGAGAATTACCGAGCTTGACATTTTACTTGGGCAGAAAAATCGACATTGAATCTCGTGTCACGCGAGTGAGAACCACGAACGGCAAACCTTCGGAATGTATAGTCGCGTGCGCAAGTTTCTAAACAGAAGGTATTCGTCGACACAGCCGTCAGTACTCCGTCGTATTTTGCTACTCAACTTTCAAGGGCCGTTCAAGTGATTTTAATTGAGTAAAACTGTATACAGTATTGCGCGAGAGCAATCACCGTAGGCGTGGAATTACGCGGCAGTACTAAAGTCAGTACTAAAGTATTATGTCAGATCTATTAATTGGTCAGGATAAAAGACAGTTACGTGCGACGAGAAACAGCAGTTGTGCGAGCATCGCAGTTGTCTCTCGGAAACATTTGTTAACGCGTCACCGGGGTACTCATCGGGGTGAAAAATATCTTAAAATCAAGGTTTAGTTAAATCCTACTTTGTAATTCCAATGAATTATGGTTTACACAAGAGCATCGCGGGAAAATTTAATTTTTTAAAGACAAACGAAAATTTGTGCGAAATTAAAGACATTGAAGAGATCGATATTTAAAACATGATTTGTGCTTTCAGGTCCAAATGATTCAAGAACAAATGCATGCTTTGGTGGATACTCAATCGGTCGGCGAAGAACGCTACGCAAGAGCGAAGCAGGAAAATGCTACGTTGCAGGCGAGAATACTAATGCTGGAGGAGGCCGCTAAAGATGCTGAAGCTAGGGCCGAGGAAAGGCTTCAAGTACGTTCCACTTCGGTACTTCCTTTCGGAAAGCTATTACAAGCGCGGTCGTTTGTTTGGCCAATTACAATTAATTTGTATCGAATCAGTAAAATAATACACAATAGTGTATATTAGGGTAGCACGTATTTTCGACTTTCGAATTCTTTTATGGCATCCCCCATAAAATTCATTCATAAAATTGTTTTTATCGAATATCTTCCAAACTATTTACCACGTTGAAAAAAAATGTAAAACAAAATCTGTAGATCTGGACAGACTGCGTCTTTTACGTCCGATTACCTTTTTCGTAAAACAATTCGGATTTCGAAACAATTGAGAAAAACGTCGGACGAAAATCCAAAAATTTTTTCTGAATTAGCGAAAAACATTAGGAAAAATTTTTGACAAGAGTAAATAACAGCCACCCTAGTGTATATTCGTCGATAAAATTACATGGTAAATCATATTTTTGTAGGCAGAGCAACGAAGGAACAGAGAATGGTCGATCCGGTTGGATCGCGAGCGGGAGTTGCAACTAGACAATTATAATATAAAATTGCAAGCAACCGAGTCTGAAAGGGATGGTTTAAGAGACGAAATAGTAAGGTTACGGGAACAATTAGAAAAGGTGAAGACGGAGAAAAATCGATTGGAGAATCAGCTGGAGGAATCTACGATGGAAACCAAGATTGCACGGGAAAACGAACGTCAAGCCATAAGTCGAACAAACGAGGCTCACCATCAGCTGGAAGCTGCTAGAGAAGAACTTGCGTTGAGAGTAGAGGACCAGCAAAGAATAGATGAATTACTGCAACAGGTGGCACAACTACGGACGCATAATAAAAGTAATAATATTATCGAATCTATTAATTAACTAAATCGTTTTGTGTAGGTTTTGTACTCCAAATTTGCCCTTTTGCAAGTTGAATTCAATCCTTCGCAAATCAATTTCACCCATTAAGAAAATTAAAAATTAATTATTTATTTATTTAGGTTAAATTATACATTTATTTAGACATAATATAAGACTCAATAAATACATATGTACTTTCATTTTTCAATTTATCTACACACAGTTTTCATACATTACAAAGTTAATGAATTGATAATTACTTTCAAATAAGTATTTTTGACGTAAATCTTTGCAATAAATAAAATTTTGAATTTCTTAACAATCAATTTACATTTGATTTGATTTTTCTTTCACAAGAACTTAAGAATACTTTATTTGCAAAAGGGCAAATTACGAGTGCAAAACCTGTAGAACTAACTAAATTCGTTGGACGTACTGCCTCAGGTCTAGAAGAATCGAGAGACGAATTGCAAGCTGCAGCGGCTCTGCAGGCAGGCCGTGAACTTTTAACGTTAAATCCCTGTAACAGTAATGCTGAGAAAGGACCTAGTCTTGCAGTAGAATTATTAGCTGGCATCAATCAAGATCAAGTACGTCATAGATTAGATCCTCAATATATTATATAATATATCGTAGGTCTCTAATAATAATTGTATTTCATTATAGATGGATGGCCAGATTCCTAGTGATTATCGTGATCTTTGTAGCATATCGGAAGTATGTACTAAGTCATAGATATGATAATAAGATGTTTCATTCAATTGTTTGTCCCGATTCTATCCAAATTGATTTGTTGCAGATGAAACAAGCTTTAAAGGAGCAGCAAGAGGTCAACACTCAGTTAAGAGCATACATTGAAGGAATCTTATTGAACATAGTAGAAAATTATCCTCAATTGTTAGAAGTAAAGCAACCACACTGAACTATTTCATAAATAGTTGGTGATTGTATTTAATGTAAACACATTGCGGTCCATGGTCCATTGTTGAACTGTAACACTCTCTCTCCGGTTCAACTATGTAAAAGCTGTACTACGTACTTAGTCATACTGTTTCGTTAGATATAAACGCAGATATGAGAAACTAGTTAAATCGAAGTACTACATGAAATTACTTTAACGTAAAATTTACATTTTTTCCAATAAATACGATAAATTTGAGTGTTTGCGTACGCTTCTTTTTTACTTTTCGTGTGTGTTCGATAACAACAGTTGTGTTTTTCAATTGAAAAAATCGTGCGAACTTTCATTTAACATATACTTAAATATTTTTCTTGCATGTGATATACATCGAAAGAATATTTTGCAATACAATTTTGCAATTGCATCGAGGACAGTAAACGCGAGTTCCTTTTCACAATGCATTTTAACATTGTTCTGTTTTTCTTTTGTCAAACTATTTAATCGTGTTTTTATCATTTCTTTTTAAGGTTACCAATCAATGATATTTTTAACGATAGCAAGTACATCCTATTTAACATTACATTAAATTAACAACACATGTATATTAACGTTACCAAACTGTGACGACTGAGAATCTTTCAGTAACCGCAGTGTTAGGGGAGTAAATGTAGTGATTTCGGATAATGTCGCAGCGTAGGAGTAATGCCAATATCTCTTTCAAACGGTCACTTGGAAGAGTTCCAATCAAATCACTACATTTATTTCGCTGACATTGGAAGAAATAGTCGTGACAGACGCGCTTTGTCCGCAGACCGCAAGATAAAACGCCGATGAAGGACCGCAACGTGTTAATCGTTCGAGGCAGTTGTACATTACACCTCTTTGTTGAAACGTTCATTCATAGATTTCGTAGATTACGAGCATTGTCATACTACACCTATACAAATACTATTAGGTCGTTCGGAAAAGTCATTTCGTTTTTTGTGTAGGTATGACGTTGCTTCCATTTGTTATTAACTAAACTGCGGATCTTTATGCAAAATAAAAATGTTCTGCATCGATTGATTCCATCCGTTAATGACTATATTTCTTCCTGTTTTATACATTTCACCTAGCCAATTTTTTCATAAATGCATAAAGATCTGCAGTCTAGCTGTTACTTATTATTAGACAGCGGATCTTTATGCAAAATAAAAATTGTCTGCATCGATTGCAAGAGATAGAAACCAAATAGAATGTTACTTCTTCCTTTAATAAGTTTAATTGAGGAGAAATCATATATTAACATTTTCAATTTTACTATAAATGCATAAAGATCCGCTATCTATTTATTATTATATTGCTATAATCTTATTTTAAATCGCAACATCGTGGTACATCTTGACAACTGACATTTCGTACGTCATTTCAAGCATTTTTTTGTCATCGCATCAAATATGCAAAATCAAAGTACGCGTTTCCATCACCTTTTGCTTTTTTATTACCGCAAGGGTAAAAATGCAGTGCATGAAAGCAAAAAGTTGTGTGCTGTTTACGGAGAGGATGTACCATTGGATTACCATTTTTTTCGATTTTTTTGACATCCTTTATGCAGTGCAAATTTCATTTCAAATAACGTGAAAAGTCATATAACTCAATTTTTCTGCTACTAAAAAAGAAAACAGAAATTCTACGAACATGGGATCTGCAAGTTGCCTGAAAAATCTTATTCTAGATAGTAAAAAATTGGCTTTGACTTTCCCTAGAGAGAACGAAATGACTTTCCGAACGACCTAATACATTGGAAGTAATTTCCGTCCATGCGAACTTAAAAAATTTTAGCGACATAATTAATTTCATATTTTTTCACTGCCATCGTTTTATTTCAACTATACACGTCTTTTATACAGAGGCAGTGGCTGATTAAATATTTGCATTGTAGTTTACGGTTTACTCTAGAAATTTCTACCGAATAATATTGTCACGTCCTATCTTCGAAGCGCTAAGATTCGCATTGCTGGCAATACTTGTGCATTATCTATTAATCCGCTATGATTTTAATAATTGCATGATTACGTGATAAAGCTAGCGGTATCTAACTTGTTGTGGTTCCGATACCAACTTTGTTCTGAATAATTTTATACAAGTTTTTCTTGGAAACAACTATGGCCTATTTATCTTCGATGTTTGCCTGACAAAATATTTCGTAGCCAATGCGACAATAATATTTCATTAGATGATGCAACGATTCATCATTAAATTTTTATTCGTCTCTCCGTTTGTTTGATCAGATTTAACAAAGAAAAAAAGGGTGAATTTCAATGAAAACTATACACAGTCTTCCCTCGCATAGTGCTACTAGCGTAGATCGACGACAATTTACAACGAAAGTTTGGTCTTTTTTTATTAACCAGGGAAATCTTACAAACGTCTTAGTAAAAGTTCTGCAAATAAAGAATAAAAAATGAAGAGGTTTTGTATTCGCGATATCATTGCAATCGTACGTCTGTTCTTCTTTGCGTTCGAAACTTTCATAAATATAATCGCAATTCTATCGTGTTTGATCTCGTTTCAACCAGAAAAATTTCACCAATCCATTGGCAAAGGTTTCGTAACGAAATAACTAAAAGAAATAAAGTTTCATCACTGCATTAGTATTAGTAAGGAGGTTAAAAGAAGTAACACTATCCGTAGAGACAAAAGTCACACTATGCGAGGGAAGACTTGTAAAATGGTGTAATCGTAATGCATCGAATTATGACATGAAATACGAAAATACTGGAAATTATTAAATAATTTCAAAACGATAAAGATGTGATAGTAATATTTTCGCAATGTAATATTAAACTGTTAAATGTTTGAGTGATGCAGCAAGTGGAGTATGCTGATGTTCGGACGTCAGGACGTTACAGTGTAAGAAATGTGCATAATAATTAGACATTACTAACTATAGTAAATCCTATCTGAATTGATTGTCGAGGATAGATTTTACAATGAGTTCGAAATCAAATCGTGCGTTCGAAAATAGTTTCTCTCAAAATTGCAATTTTCAATTAAGGTACCGATGATTTACGAATACCGAGAAACTTGTTTTTCCTCAGATTATATAGCGAAATGAAACTGATTTTTTCTTTTATACCTTTTCTAAAGAAAAAACGAATAAAACATTAAACGTGATAAAGTTATATCAATCGGAGGTATACTATATACCTAACATCCAAATGTATTTTTTGTGTCAGTTGAAATATATTTGTGACAATATTGATAGCGATTATAATCATGTAATCATACAATGGGCTGTTGGGTCTATCTTGTATCTCGATTGTGCTTAAATTATTCATAATCGTTGTTTGGACAGCATCTTTACACGAGACACAGGTAATAGTATAAAGTATATTAAATTTCTTCAGATTATGATTCTTGATAATAATGGCATTTTTCCACTTTAATAAACAATAAATAAATGTATACAAGTTGTTCGTCATTTCATGTTGAATCACTCCAAAATAGTAAACATGATATGTAACTATAGACGAATAAGATAAACATGTTCTACCTTTCATACTCTGCGAAGTAAAATCCGCCGTTACCAAATTCAATTCCATTTGTTTATAACTTTGTAACGAAGCGTTTCTAACCGAACTTCAAACAACATTTTTTTCCCGTAGTTTGGCCGGAAAAACCCGGGACATCTTGTATTATACAAGTTGTATATAGTCTAGCAAGTCTAACAATAAGAAAATAACTACACAGACTAAAAGTTGGTGTGGGGGCAGCACTATATTAAACGCGCCGAATTACCAAGCGAAATCCCACTCTCCTATCCTCTTTGTTACAGGTAGAAAATTATATCGCGCGAGACGTTCACACGAACTCAAAGTCTGTGACGGGACTAAAAACGTACGATTTATCGAGGGATCAGCTGTGTTTTGAAAAACTTTTGCAATTCTCGCTTCCAGGAAAACGGAGAAAAACTTGTAGATTGGTTGAAATATTTTCTAACTTCAATTTAAAATGACCTTATCACAAGAAGCAAACCAAGAACAAAGTGCATGTGTGTTCACCGAGAGACTTTCCTGTTAATCTTGAAAATTGGTATGTCGCTTATGATTACATGTATATATCATATGTATACAAAAAAGGTCACGGGTGAGAAGTCATATCTCGGTTCGAGAATAGTATTCGATATGAAAGTAATTTTGTATTAATCACTAACGACAAAATATTGTTTCTTTTTTCGTAAAAATCGAACAAAGATAAAAAGAAAGTAATCATAATATAAATGGCGAATTCAAATTTTTCCTCCTTATGCAAACAATTGACCAGTTTGGATTTGTGCTGCTCGTATCCAACTTCCGTTCCGTGCTTGTCTTGTTACTCCCCATCACGACGTTGCCAGATGTTTCGAATTAAACAGATGTGAAAGTTCAGGGGAAAATAAAAGATTTCGCTCCATCATAGGCGTTTTACGTTCACAGTTTTGTTCATTTGTATTATATTCATCCATGTTATATTTTCATACAAAGACGGATATTACTATCTGTGAAATCTAGTAAAACGTAAAACGTTTTTAAATAGATTCATCTACGGAAACGTCATTTTTAAACTGTATTTGAAAAGCGATCATTCATGCACTCTTTTCCTTATCGCGATACTATCTCATTATCGGCAATTCCAAGATTTCTGGGTATGATTAATTTGTGGCTCCACTTCACATGAAAAGACCATTACAGAAGTGTGTGTGTTCCGGAAGGGGGAAGAAAGGAATTCACTGCAGATTCAGACTCACTCAGAGCCGTAGCAAACCGGTTTGGTTCCCTATATAAACTGTATTTTCTTGATAGTATACAACATTCTTAATACAAATCGACGTATCTACTGGTACCTCGAACGATACAACAAATAAAGTATAATTTAGCTACTTACACAAAGAAATTTAGCAAGTTTTTAATTATACGCATATTGTACAAGTATATTTATGTAAAATTTCTTCATAAATTCAATAAAAAAGAAGCATCCAATGTCGAAGAAATAATTTGAAAATAGAGAAAATACAACGTCCAGAATGTTTAATGAAATATTATAACTCGACGGAAGAACGAGGAAAAGTTGCTACGCCCTTGTCGATACATTTCATTCCCATGAGTTCGCACTGGTGTAATGCAACAAGAGAAGTTAGAATACGGGCCATACAAGCGGCAACGTCGCACAGAGTGGTAAACAGCGACTCTGTATTACAACTGTTCTTGTGTGCGCGTCTACGTGTATCTCTGAGAACTAATCGTAGGTAAGGAGAGCCCAAGCCCGTTCTGGGAAGTTCTTGTTGTGTGTGATATGTAGGTTGCGTTATTTCGACGTTACGAAGCTGTGTGAGAAAAGCCTATGATACTCCGTCATTCACGAATCATAACGGCATCGCGACCAGGTCAGCAACTCCCACTTACTAAAATCTCTTTCTCTCTATTCCCTTTCTTTCCCCTTTCCCCTTCTTTCCCCTTTCCCCTTCTTTCCCCGTGTGTGCTAAAGTAATTTTCCATAAATGTGCAGCACAATTGTGCGTCCGTCGACGTTGCGCGCTGCGTCATATATGTCGCGCAGTTTCGTTCTATGAAATTCGTTTAAACGTAAACATATGTATTCTCGAGCATCGTACAAATCATTACCGAGAGTCTAATTCGAAAAAAAAAACGAAAAATTCAAATGATTGTAAAAATAATACTTTTCAAACAACTATAACGATGGATCATT
Source organism: Lasioglossum marginatum (assembly GCA_028455795.1). Lineage (NCBI taxonomy): Eukaryota > Metazoa > Arthropoda > Insecta > Hymenoptera > Halictidae > Lasioglossum > Lasioglossum marginatum. The sequence goes on from CM052271.1 coordinate 5,870,096, forward strand.
AGATACATTAAATTCAATATTTTCTATAGGTTTTTGAAATACGTAGTCAAGAATACCTTTACGAAACCACACATTACTTCTAAGTCAGCTTGAACACAATGACTGGTATTCTTGAACATCGTAGAGAGTTGGGAAGTGATTCGAGTATAAAGTCTTCAGCAAATCCGCAGTTAACACCCCCAACCCCTCCAACAACTCACTCGTTAATCGACGAGGTCGATAACATAGATTATTGCTTTGAACAAGCGAGACTACAGAGCTATCAGAACTGGCCTGTGCCGCACATCATAGAGCCGAAAAGACTTGCGGCTGCTGGATTTTATTACACATGCGAGGGGGACAAAGTAAAATGCTTTGAATGTCATGTGGAAATATGTCAGTGGGTAGAAGGTGATAATCCAATGGTCGATCATCAACGTTGGTCGGCAAGATGCAGATTTATTCGGAAAATTAATTGCGGCAATGTCCCGATCGGAGTAGATCCTGACACGGTTTTACCACCGAGGCCGAGGAGTACAGATGTATGTGGCCCTTACGGAGTAGAATATAGACCTACTTCTGGTCCAGACAATCATAATTTAACGTCCGAATTACAATTACCGAGTACAGCGAAACTAAGCTGTTTAGGTTTAGGAAGACCTAAAGGGCCCGTACATCCTGAATACGCAAGCCATGATGCTAGATTACGGACATTCGAAACATGGCCAAAAATTATGACACAAACTAAAGAAGAATTAGCGGACGCTGGCTTTTATTATACTGGTAAAAGTGATCAGACTCTTTGTTATCATTGCGGCGGTGGTTTGAAAGATTGGGAACTGGAAGATGACCCCTGGGAACAACATGCAAAATGGTTCTCGAAATGTTATTATTTGTTGATGGTCAAAGGTCAGGATTACGTTACTAAAGTAACGGGTCAGCATATATCACCGCCATCCAGAGAGGTATGTGGAAAAATGTTAAATTTTTCAATTTTCTCTGTACATAGATCGTTGTTATTATATTATTTTGTTCCAGGAAACAATGCAGATGAATCTACCAAGTTTCATTAAGAAAGTTCAGCCTGTATTGATGAGCATAGAAATGAAGGAAGACGCGGAAAGTAATCCTGGTCCGAGTTCTCAATCCAATTCCGCGGATAGTGGCATAGAAAACATTGGGTCTGTCACGGAATCTGTAAAAGGAAGCATAGAAGATCTATCGAATGCAAACACGCAAAACAATAAGCCCATAGACGATGCGAGGATGTGCAAAATTTGTTACAACGGAGAATTAGGAGTAGTATTTTTACCCTGTGGACATATAGTAGCTTGTGTCAAGTGTGCTCCTGACATGACAACTTGCGCAGTATGCAGAAAGCCTGTTACCCTGATCGTACGAGCCTTCTTCTCATAGTATTCCATAGTTTATGATAGAAAATGATTACATTATATGTACATATAATTTCTGTTATAGTATTATAGAATTTTTAAATAATTTAATTTCAAACGTTTCACAATTACAAATGTCAATGTCTATCACTCTTTCTCACGTCACGCAGTATCGTCGCGGTTCGCTCGCTCTGATTCTCATTTGAATCAATCTAATCAATTCGATATTTTCTCTTTACGCAAACTTCACACTCTCTCTCCTCTCACACACACACACACATACACGCACACACTGTACCATTAAAAGTTATAACATTCTTATATTTTCACTCCTACAGTATTTTATACTCAGTCATCCACGACTGGTAGCGATAATAAATCGCAAACTGCAGTAAATGACATGACTCATGTAGCATACCAGTCTGCGGGTACAAGCTATAAGAATTCTACCAATTTTCCAAGGCTTTCTATGCTTAAATCGTTGGCACACGAAAGACGAAGAAAAATTGATTCGAACGTAATTTCTCTTCGTGACCTAAAATTTGTCCATGCGTGATCAGTATTAGAACAAACGATATAAATATATTTAAGTATTCTTACAAATGCACAACATATCATGAGTAGAGGAGTGGTAAGATACTTGCTCATACTGGTCTCTGTAATCAAGTTTTCAGAATAGTTTTGTCTGAAACATAACAAGCTGTACCTGCAACTGAATGTTGCTATTTGCACATTCGTAAATTTGTGTCGTCCACATCATTGGACTAATCAGGAAGGCAACAGAGAAAATGTGCTTTACACAAAACAGTACAAATAGCAACAAAAACATGAAGTTTAGTCATTAGTATATAACGATGATGGTAACGCGTAGAGATTTACAGCTATAAGTTATAGAAATTTAATGGAAAGAATATTGAATTTTAATTTTATTGCTAACACTAATAAAATTAACGTCCACTTAATCGCCCTAGTTTAGTTTCGTCCAATATATATGATAGTAAATACCATTATCGGTCCTCTTTTCGCTTACATACATTTTGCTATTGCTTCAAGGTAGACAAGCGTGACGCGTGAGAGCAGCACTTCGTAATGTGTATAACGTATCCGAGAATATTTAAGCAAAAGTATAATTTGTGAATATTCGAATCGCAAACTACATACAGATAATGTACACATCAAATTATTCGACTTAACTAATCTAGGGTCCATATATATTCCACACAATGGAAAAATTTTAGCGCTTTTATGAGTTAAGGAAATTGGTAATATTACCGAAGAAACTGATATGTATATTGTGTATACAATGTGATTATAAAACAGGGACATGTTGTTCGTTTTATTAGATAACAAATTAACAGACACAATAGGCATTTACATTCAATTAACGAGTAATGCTGGAACTCTTCTAGCCACCTGTATTTGGCTATGATTAACATTACATATATTGTATATTACGTCAACAATGAAAAATGGAATACATTGATAATTGATTTTGATCTTTCGAATTTGACTTCTACAGTATGTACTAATCATCCAAAGTCAAATGTTGCGCAAATGAACCCAATTTCAACTTTAATTTAACAGGTTTCACACGAAACGTTAAGTTCTGTTCTTCTGTTGGATCATTTCCACAAACAATACAGCACGTCCGCGTGTGTATGCATGTATATACATTTTCTTATGTATGTAATGTATCATACATCAAGGATGTACGAGTTCCCGACTCTCGGATCGGGTCGGAAGAAATCGGAAGAGATAGGGCGGGTTTCCGGAAGTATGATTATGATATGTATCGGGATCCCGAAAATATGTATACATACATAAATATATGTATCCGACTGCCTTAGTCTTTTCGGGATCTCGAAACTATCCGACTAACATACTTGTATACTTCGTACTTATATTTGTATCTTTGATCCTTAGTCCATGTAATCTGTATATTCATATATTAATGTAGAGTGCGATGGTTGGAAGTATAAATTACAGGGATCGAAAATGGTTCTGAAAATATAACTGTTATTTGTAAATCGGTTATGATTGAAACAGTTCCGAAGAACCAAATAATAATGTTATCAACTGTTACGAGGATATCGCAATTCTGGCTTATATCTGTTATGGTTGGGGTTCTGTTCTGCATTTTAGTTCTATCGAATAATTAATAAGACTCTATCCCTCTGATTAGTTTTCAGTCAGATCGTTTCGGGATCTCGATACGTTCGTAGGTAAGCAATCGGATACGCGGATACTTTCGAGATTCCGACGAGTTTCATACTTTTTAGAGCCGGCTAGATCTCGCCCGATCCGATCCAAACCGAATCCGAAATGTCGAGAACCCGCAGATCCCTGACATACATACACAAGGAAATTCACATTCAACATGTATTGTGACTGATAGATATTTATCATATATAATAATAACATACAATGTAAGAATTATTTGTTGTAGGGTTCAGGGTTTAGAAGCTAATAAAGTAGGATGTAGTTCATTACAATTTTGCCTTTTCGCTATAGTTACTATATATATTTGTAAATGATTCAAACATTGCGTTAATTTGTCTGTTAAAACTGTTCAAATCATAGAGGCAGAATATAAAAGTTCCACATGGCGAAATTACTGTTTTTAAACACTAAGTTCAAGGAAAAGAAACTTTTCATATTGCACCCGAACATCGCGTTCCCGCAATGAAAATTAATTAATTGTTTCTTCATTTATGATCGTAACTAACAAACGTCGAATACAAAGTTCTTATCGATAGTTTTAAGATTTTTAATACGTGTTCAACCGATGGATGAAGCACAACATCGTGTAGGAATCATTATATATTATAGGACTATCGACTTTCATACGCTTTATCTTATATTACACTCAAGATCATTAACATAATTTTCATTATTCAGTACTACCTTTCATTTCTTGTACATTTTAAACATAACATTATGAATTAAGTACGTAGGTATATTCATTGTTCTATCTTCATTCGATTTATTCTTAATACAAACTTAGAAAATTATATATTAATTAATATATCTGTACATTGTATGTTCATGCGCGTGTACATCATTAATAATTTATCACAATCTTACTAAGAACATGTTGCAAAATCCTTGATAGAATACAATGGCATATAAACAATTGGGGTATAATTTTTTGTGATAATGGCATACAATAAAAAAAAAAGGTAATATTTCTTCGTCGTCGTACTTAAATATTTAACTCCCACGACCGGTCAAATGACCGCGCGGTTTCACATTTTTTATTTTTTAATTATTGAAATTATGAAGAGATGCTTTTATCAGGAACTATTCAATAAATTTCTTTATTTAATCACGTATTATTATAGAAATTGTGAAAAATCTAAATAAGGTCAGTCTTGTAATTTTTATAAAACAATGTTTATCCGACACATTTTGTAGCCGGTACGGTTAGTGTTAAATATCATTTCAATCTATTCAAATTTCCCGATGCGATCCTAATCGAGAAACATTTATTTTCTAGTTGAAAAAGTTGACGAAAATTTTAGTTCTATATACAGGGTGTATCTATATCTGACAAAAAAATATTTTAAACAAAAGTTGATCAGTTTTCGATTGGCTATACATTGCAATAAAAAAAAGTTCGAAATTTTTTTTATTATTGTCAAGGCTACTTTTATTTTTTTAAATGGCACTTCAAGGTCATCCGAAGGTTATGGTATACTAAACAGGGTCGTTGAATTCGTCTTATTGATACGGGCTATAAAAAAATACAAATATTTTTTGTGTCTAGCTAACAACTAAGTTGTATATAGTCTAGCAAGTCTAACAATAAGAAAATGACTACACAGACTAAAAGTTGGTGTGGGGGCAGCACTATATTAAACGCGCCGAATTACCAAACGAAATCCCACTCTCCTATCCTCTTTGTTACAGGTAGAAAATTATATCGCGCGAGACGTTCACACGAACTCAAAGTCTGTGACGGGACTAAAAGCGTACGATTTATCGAAGGATCAGCTGTGTTTTGAAAAACTTTTGCAATTCTCGTTTCGAGGAAAACGGAGAAAAACTTGTAGATTGATTGGAATATTTTCTAACTTCAATTTAAAATGACCACGGCCGCCAGACCCACTTTTGAACCTGCCAGAGGAGGACAGGGACGTGGGGAGAAGGATTTAAGCGCTATATCAAAACAATACAGCAGCCGAGATTTACCGTCTCACACGAAACTAAAATACAGGTACTTGTTTCATTTCATATTATGTTCAAAGAATGTTCACTGCATTAGACACATAATACTTATTTTTCTTTGGTAATTAACGGGTTCTAACCTCATTCATCCGTACACATATGTATTTCATATTATTTTGAAAAAATGTTCACTCAACTGCTTCGGTTTTAGAAAAGTAATCCTTATTTTTCTTCGACAATTAACTGATTCTAACCTTATTCATCCATACAAATATGTACAAACGAAGTTGTGTAGAATATGTGACTTGTTACTTATTTCAACGAGTTTTGCTTTCAGAGAGCATGGCCAAGGAACAATTGAGGAACTGCGAAGCCGTGATTTCCGCAAGGAATTGGAAGAACGCGAACGCGAAAGAGAAAAGGACAAAAGCTCGAATCGACGGATGATAGAACCTGCCCGGGAGACTTCTACAACAAGCGCTAAAAGACAGAAGATTGATCAAGTTCCAACGGCTAGCTTAGACGCGGACGATCCTTTAGACGACGATGATTCAGCCTCCGATAGCGATGAGGATGATACTGCTGCTCTCCTAGCAGAGTTACAGCGCATTAAAAAGGAGAGAGCTGCGGAGCAGGCGAAGAAGGTATGGCTCTTATTATAGTTTTACTTGGAAAATTGTAAAGAAGTCAGAATGTTGTGTGTTTTGTTAATGTCTAGTTACTTGCACCTTGATTTGTGCAGTATTGCTCGCGTGGGGTCTTATATAGGACCCCAATATAATAATCATACTGTAGATTTTTATGCATAGTGCGTGGAATGGTTAAGATACATCAACCGTAGCTACTTAAATATTTGATACACGTTTGTACTTTGCAGGAAATGGAGAAACGACAGGAAGAGGAAAGAATAAGAATGGAGAACATTCTCTCCGGCAATCCTCTGCTAAACTACACTTCGCAGAGTGCCAGAACAGATATGAAAGTCAGACGTCGTTGGGACGACGACGTAGTGTTCAAGAACTGTGCTCGTTCGGAGCCGAAGAAGAAGCACGACATGTTCATAAACGATTCATTGCGGAGTGAATTCCACCGTAAATTTATGGAGAAATACGTTAAGTGAAGAATCACCGGGAGAAGGATATTATATTTGTACATACCTCTAAGATAGTTGACGAAAGTTCGAATTCCGCGTCGACGGAGGCATAACAGAGTGTTCCGTACATTTAAGGACAGTTTATACGACCGCGTTTCTAATGTACACGATGTGTAAACCGGTATGAGCATGAGCGCGTCGTTTAATTACACGATTTTCTAACAGCCAGGAGAGATACGTTCGATTAAACCACGAATATTCGAGACGCTGCGTTTGAATGAGAGGTATCTCTAAGCGTATTTCTGCAGTTGTCAGGAAGAACGCCGCATGTCACAAACTTCCACTTTCGAGATATTGCCGTTTAAGGGGATAGTCTCGTTTCCAGGATTGCAAGGATGCGGGATGCGCTTTTTCATTTCTCGATAATACAAAGATGGTGTTTTTCAGCAGTGAAAAGCGCTAGATAAAAGATCAATCTAAACCGCGATCGTCCTCAAAAGTCCTATTTTTACGTTTACGTTACGTTAAATCTCTAAGCCCTCCAATTTCCAAATATTCAAATTACGCCTCGTAAGCATAAAAATAAGAAATTTGGGGGCGATCACTATCTTTTATCTATTGAAAAACCGCATCCTTGCATTATCGAGAAATGAGAAGGCGCATCCCGCATCCTTGTAATCCTGGAAACTACCCCCCTTAAAGTTTTCATCGCTAACGATTTGACATAGGACATCGGTTAAACTGCATTATTTTTCGGAGTCTTTCGAATCGATTTTCACGACTTTTTCTCTGGTAAATACGTAAATCCTATGGTATAAATCTAAATTGATGCATAGACTCGAATTTTTTGAAATTGTGACATGCGGCGTTTTTCCTGGTGAGCACAGATTTAATCTCTCGGTTCCCTTCTGTCGTTCTAGTAACTATACAGAACCGTGTGGCGACGGTAAAAATAAGCGGAAAAATATTCGGATGCAAGGAGGAAGGAGTGGGACGAAGCGGATTGAGGTAATGTGTATCGGTCCCGGCCGGAGGTTGTGTGTATGCGTGTGACAGCGGATGAATAAGAGAGACAGGGAAAGAGAGAGGGGCTGGGAGGTATGGCAGAGGCGGAGAGAGGAGGACAGCGGTGCTGGAGTTTGTCCAGACAATATAGGTACGTGTTTCGGTAGCGGTGCGATCCGGCCTCGACGGTGGTGGTGCTGGTGGCGGCGAGCGCGTGTAAACCGCTGGGTCAAGTATAACCGGTCCCAGAGTTCCCGGAGCAGCCGGAGGCAGCAAGCAGTCTACCGGTGCGACACGCAGCTGGTTATCGCTGGTAGACTCCCTGGCACCGACCTGGCCAACTAACGCAACAGGGACACACAAGGGGCCGGCCCCGGCTCGACAAGGAGCGACAGAGACAAAGAGAGACGACCGTTCGCCGGTAGATCGCCTCGAGATCATTTCTGAGAAGAGATGTGTCCTATCCAGCCGTATCACTGATCGATACTAAGCGCGACCGAATCGCTCGCCCTATTTCCTTCACTTCAATTACACTCCCAAAAGGTACTGCAACGCGTAAACTAAAATTTTCATCGCGTTACACCTAAGAAAGACGTAGCTTTCCCATTCCTCCCAATTGCACTCCCAAAAAACAGCATACATTTTGATGTACCGTATCACTGATAGATACTAAGCGCGACCGAATCGCTCACCCTATTTCCTTCATTCCAATTACACTCCCAAAAGGCAGGGCAACGCGTCAAGTAAAATTTTCATCGTTTTACATCTAAGAAAGACCGTAGCTTTTTCATTCCGCCCAATTTACACTCTCAAAAAGCAGCATAAATTTTGATGTACCCACAACAAACTGCTGTCTGCCGATACTATCAGGATTCTGTAGAATCCTGTGCTATGATACCTGCTCCGATCGAATTGTTGTAAGAGGTTGAATAAAGTTCTTGATCAACGCTGGAAACATTAGTGAATTTTTTGTTAGCCTCGCTAGAGTATCGAACGGAGATTTATAAATCGGACGGATGGGGGAGATAAACTTTCCATGAGCTAGAAACACGTACGCAGTCGGTATTTCATTCTTGCGAAATTGTTTATGAGCTGATGTGTATAGTTGCACTCGCAAATGGAGGAGAGAGAGAGAGGGAGAGGAACAAATTAGCAGAGCTGTCTACCTTAGCTGTTTAAACTGAACATGTTACATAATGGTATGCAAGACTCGTGACAACCCAAGAGTTCACTCAGCCGCAAGGTGAAAACCAGGCAGTTTCGTACTTTTCCACGTAGCCATTGATTCCCCCGGCGTGTCTTTCCCACGACCACTGCCAAATCGCCGCCCACGCCAGTCCGGCGAGCCTCAACTAATTATTTATGTATACATATATATTTAAATATATATTGTATAATAGATAATTGCATAAGTTCGTGCCCGATTTAATCGATAAAGCTGTATTCTTTAAAATTTAACCATTGAATTTATTTTCACATCGGGCACGAACTTATGCAATCCTCTAGAACACAGACGAATTTAATAATATCCAAACTGTTTTGAATAATGGTATGGCAATTTTGACTGGCGCCTCTTAGAGTCACCATTCGAGTGCAAAGGGTTAAAATATGTCTGAATGTACAATTATCGGTTGGCAACGAGTCTTGAAGTTTCTTTGTAATTCTCGGAGTTCTTATTTTCATGTTCTTTGTCATTCACGCGACTGCTGCATGGTTAAACAACCAAATTACGCCAAGTATCTCGAGAAGAAGTGTGATAATCCATAAAACATGAACAGAAAACTTCGAAAATAATTCGTAGTCCCATTTAATCAGTTTATTTCTATTTTTATTTAATTCTATTTATATAAATAGAAAGCTTTCTCTATCCAGTTTCCAGTTTCGCGGAACTCCCGTTTTTATACCACGGTTACGTTCCCCGAACTGCATATGTAGCATTGCTCGCGATGATTATTATGGAAGCGAATATTCTACGCGTTTGCACAAAAAATTGGTGCAAATCGAAACAATTTCCATAGTCGACCTTATATCTCCCATTGTTCTCCCGTAAATTTCAGCAGGACCAGAGGTAAATTTTACACCAATGTGATTGTCCTACATACACACACATATGTATATATGATATTTAACGTGCAAACCATTTTTGACTAGAGGAGATAGTTTAGCAAGGGGAAGACAATGAAAGACGCGGGCGAAATGCGTTGATTGGTTTGTAAATGGATTGTGTTTGGATGACGGTCACTGAAATTCGACTGTTTCGTGTGGGCCAGCCCGTTATTATCCACCGCCGGATTTTCTACGGTGAAATGTAGCGAATCGAGGGGCACTCGGTTGGCAGGCTGAACTAAAGTGCAGAGTCGTCGAGTTTTCTTTGAGAAGATAATCTCCGGGGGAGGGATTTCCCCGGTGAACGCACCTCTGGATTCTGCAGCGGCCGATGCTCGACGGGAATTCGCCCTGAGGGCACTCTCCCTTCCTTTCCCTCTCCCTTTCTCTCCTCTCCTTCTTTCCCTTTAACTTCCTTTTTTATTGTTGGCTCTCTACCCTCCCACCATTCCCTCACATACACGCTCCTCTCTCTTCTGCTCTGCCACATTTTTTATTTACCTCCTATATTCCTCTATTTACTTTATTTATTCCGTAGCTGTTTCTCTTGGCTGAGAAAGAGAGGGAGAGGGGATCCTGGTACAGGTCAGACAGAGAAAGGATGCTGGGGGTGGGGGGAAGAAGTGAACTGCCAGGGATCTCTTGCTTTTCTTCAGGAGCTTCATCCACGGACGTGCTGGATGACGAGCCAGGGCTGTAAGCTACCAACGTTTTATTGGATCAGACTGATAGGCATCGGTAATGATACTTTCGGGATTATCGCCTCCGAAATAAACCCATTAAAACCACTTGTGTGTCGAAAATGCACACCTGATGTGTTTCGACATCGGCGGGACTACCAAAATCTCCTCTTTCCATTCCATGCGCCGTTTTACATTCTAAATTCACCCTCTCGCAAGTCAAATTCAACCTTATGCAAATCAATTTTTCACCTTTTTATAAATCAATTTCAACTTTTTCTAAATCGATACATCACCAATATAAATCAATACATACACGTGTACTTTCATTTTAAAAGTTTATTAATCAGAAAACACACATAGTTCTCATACATTACAAAGTTGATGAATTACTTTTAAATAAGTATTTATGTACATCTTTTTGCAATAAATAAAATTTTGAATTTCTTAACAGTTAATTTACATATATTTGATTTCTTTTACGAAAACTTACTTACTTTATATTTGTAAAAGGTTCAAATTGATTTGCAAAATCTGTAGCAACGGAAATAGCAGATCAGTTGAAATCACTACTTTCGGACTTTTTATTTCACAACAATTATTATAATTATAAAGATGCAGAAACGTGACCCGGGAAATCTATAACGCCGGGCCGAAAATGTTGCAGATTTTCTAAAGGGCCCTATGGACAGGCTTCCGCGCGGAGCAAATTCTGTCCCCGTTCGCGAGTAAGGAAATCGTGTCGGGTAAACAAATATTTCTTGTAACAAACTGGATATTACGAGCCTTGCGCTGTGTGTGTGGCTTTTATTGGCAGATTAATGATACTACCGACTCAGATTCGCTTTCACCGTCGTCCGCCCACCCCGGCCCCTTTTTGCTTTTATGGCCGGTTGCGCATAAATATGATACACGGCTTACTTTTTTCTCTTTTCATTTCTCTATAATCCTACGAAAAACGCGAAGCTCCTTTCGCGTCTTTGGAAATTTATCTCGACGACGAGCCGCGAATCTTTGGATCCGGATCGAGCGCTTTGTTGATCCAACGAACGGAGCTAGATCAGTTTTCAGCTCGTTTTCTCAGTTTTTTCATTTTAAGAAATGTGGAAAAATAGATTTATCCATCTCCCATCCATCTTATATAAGCTAGATTTACATCCGTCTTACGTACTTAATATCAATTAATTAATATCTTAATAACAATGTAACATTTATAAGTAGACAGAGGATGTTTGTGCAAAATAAACATTTTCTACCTGAATCGCAACAAATAGGAACAGTAACAGAATTTTATTTTTTCTTAATATGTTTAATTTATTAAATTAAATTTAAAATTTAAAAATTTAAAATTAGATTAAAAATAATATAACCGTTTTTGTCATAAATGAATCAAATCCGCTATCTGTTTATGAGCAAATAGAAAACAGCTTATACTCAACGAAAAGAGTTTTAACTAAGTTAGGCGGCCTATTTCGAGAATGATCAAGAGTCTAATGTACGTCATTCATTAATTCGACACTTTGTTTGTAAACAGCAGATGCGTTTGCGGTGATGTCATCAGTTGTAAATTGGTTAAAGGCTTCGGTAATTTTTGGCATTTACGTTGACGAGCTATTTACAATGTTTGCGCGGTGATTTATGGCGCGCAGACACCGTTCGTGAATCATCGACGAGGAAAACAAATAAATAACGAGAAAATAAAGATCCCGGTTTAAAAATATCGTTAATGACGAGTTCGGTCTCTATTTTAATATTACATTGAATCACTTCTTGTTACCTCCGGTATAATGACCTATTATACAATGTTTGAACGCCGTTAAAAGCAATTGTAATTGGTTCTATAATTCAGCGATTTTCGAATTACTTTAACACGGAGTTTAATCGCGCTTCTAATTGCAAAATATTCGAAAATTGATACGCGCAAGTGGATCTCGATTTACAGTGAACTCCATTAATATTCGAACGCTCTCAAAAAAAAAAAACGATAACTTTTTACTTAACCTTTTTTTGGGAAGCTAGAGCAGCTAGTTCACTACAGGATGTGAACATAAATTTTTTTCAAAAATTGCAATTGGTCGGAATTGTAGAGAAAATAGTAAAAGTTGCATTTTACAACTTTTCTATGTGTGGACCTATATTGAAAATTGAAAAAATACCGATATATTACCGAGCGAAGTTGAACCGTTGAAGTGCTTTTTTGAGATTAAATCCTATGGCTCCCATTTTAGTTCTCCATCTGAAAATTCTAATGAAACTCGGTTCACTTGGACACTCGAAAAGGGTCGCATCTTGAATGGTCAGAGGATGAAAACATGGTAGTCATAATATTTAAACAATTCTTTAGCTGTTCCAGCTATTCCCATTTCCGTGGCTAAATAAAAAGTGTCTTATAATTTCGACAGATCAGCTGAAGGAAGTTTCAACTCTCTCAGAGTTGTGGCGCTTATTGTGCAATTCAATAGAATGAAAGAATTACATAGTGCTAATGTAAATAACTTTGTAGACGCATTCCGAAATTAATTAATTTCTTCTTTCTCTCTAAATTAATTTTTCAGGCCGGAGCCTGCGTCCTCGAGGCTGCACCGGAAACGGAGGAGGACAGTTTTAACATCGACGCGCGGTTATCGCTTGGAATTCCGCGTAGCTAGCTGATAAAGATCCAAGGGGTTGAAAAACTGGAGGAATTTCCAGGTTCGGTCGGCCGCCATCGCACAGTGTTTCTTCGTTAACCCTGGTCTCCGGCACGACGTTAGAGTGCCGAGTAACGCCAACGATCAGGGCTGGTGAACGCCGCCTACTTCTTCGGCAGGGGCGGTCCTATCTCTATGACCCAGGGCCGTGCAAATGCTTTCGAAAATTCGGTAGACTGGCCCCTTGCAACAAACTGGGATGAAATAGAAATTGATTTTCTTTCTTACTATGTTTATCAGGCTGAAAATTCTGTAACAGTATTTTCAATTCTTCTAATGATTTACTGCTTTAAATTACACCTATACTCATTTTTGACAGAAATGCATCAAATCCGCTGTCTAGTGTTATCACTTCAAGAATCAAAATAAAATAGAAATTGTACACCAGACAGCGGGTCTTTATGCAAAATAAAAATCTTCTGCTTGAATTGCAACAAACTGGGACGAAATAGAAATTGTCTATTGTGCTAAAAATTATATGTAACGGTATTTTTAAATTCTTCTAATATTTTACTGTTTCAAATTACACCTACTCGTTTCTGTCATAAATGCATCAAATCCTCTGGTCTATTGTTCACCATCAAATTAATGACTGAATTAGCGGTGCGAACAGAAATAGATTGAAGGAGATGCGACTGGAATTTTTCGAGATGTTCGGCGACTATTTCAGGCGTAAAGGTGCATTCGCTGGCAACCGTGTGCAGCGATTACAGGAAGAACAAGGAGATTTGCAAGCGCAACGTGTTCCCCGGGCGCGGACGGTTACAAGGTAAAAATTTTTACGGCGAGCGCGAGATGCTCCGATGTAAATCGGATTCCGTGTTTCAGCCGTTCCCGTATCCGAACGATACCGCGTGCTTTCTATTACGTAAGGTGACGGGTTACATTGTAATACACGTTCGCGAACTTCTTCGAAACCTTGCGAACACCCGGTGTTACATGCAACATTCCGCGAATGCCGCAATAGGCGTACAAGCGGCGTGTATACGCAACACGTTGCACACTTGTCGAACAATCTAATCGTGAGCGTACCGTTTCACTCTGCATGTAAGTACACGAGCTATCCTTCATTTTCGCGGCTCTCCGTATCACGGCCCTCCATCGTCGTCAATAATATTGTTCTCGTACCACGGAATGCTGATCGGACCGAGTTAAGCTCGCAGATCAAAATCAATGATCGTAGATAGACTTGCAGATGGTTTCTGGGAAGACCATGGTCAAACGGATTTTTATCTTGTGCGAATTTCATTTTCACCTCGGTAAGATTATTAAGAGAAGAATCACATTTCTGTTTCTGATCGTGGATAGACTTGCAGATAGTTTCTGGAAAGACCATGATCAAACGGTTTCTCATCTTCTGCGAATTTTATGTACGTTTATGACAAAATGAGTACGCGCAATTTAAACCGGTGGACGCATTGAAAGAATTTAAGGACATTAATCTATTAGTTTCACCTTGGTGAGATTAGTAAAAGAAGAATGACATATCCATTTCTGATCGTGGATAGACTTGCAGATAGTTTTTGGGAAGACTATGGTCAAACGATAAAAAATGGTAAAAATGGCAGTTATAGGCCGAAAATCATGAAAAATTGCAATGTTTACCACTTTCAATCGTTTAGGATTCGTAAACCAGTTAATCAATTTCGATGAAATTTTGCAGAATGTATATAATTTATACGAGCTTACAAAACACATCTTTGAAATTTCGTTACCGGTCCAGCTAAAAAAGTTGTAAAAATCAATTTCGACAATTGTTTTTCACAATTCCGACAAGATGCACTTTTTCCACGTAGTTATTAGACGTCATTTACTAAACTAATTCTTGTAGCCTTACAAAGAAATTGAAGTCGTTTGGTCCATTCATAAAAAAGTTATTCTGATTTAACCCTTTCCATTAAAACATCGTGTCTGACTCGTGATGAAGATTCAGAACAGAGTCTAATAGGAATTCGGTTCGGACCGTCGAGCGAGTCGGACATGTTTATAAACAGTTCCGCTCTCGTTTGGGTAATTCAGCTGTGACAGTGAAAATTTAGTGAAACAGAGCTACAGTTTTTCATACATCCAGTTAACCATTATTAGTTACGGAGACGATGCCCCTTGGCACCCCTGGCAACCAGGGAGTCTCACCCGTAAACAAAACAAACAGAATCTAATAAATATGTATGCTACAAATTTCGTTTAAACCGCAATAAAATTTTACTTTGGTTTTGTTCATGTACGGCTATTGGAGAACATGTAAGCATACAATAGATATAAATGTTCTCCTTTTTTAGGGAAGTATACGAACTACAAAAAAGTTCTAATCACTGAGAGCGTAAAATAAGTCGTAAGGCAAGGGGTTGAAGAGTGTGTGATCAGTAGACGGATCTTTATGGATTTATGAAGAAATTGGTGAAATATAAAACAGTAAAAGATTAGAAAATTTTAAGAATACTGTAATGTTGTTTTCAATGGAACGAAGTCGTTGAGGGATGAAATCAATTTTTATTTTATTCCTGCTTCATTTAGATAGCTTCATTCATAGACTGCTTTATTTTATCCGCAGTCTAGTGATCAGTTATGCTCCTAACTGTATACAAGTCATGAATGATTATTTTAACTTGTTAACGAAGTGTCCATACTTCCATGAGCGGCAGTGTACATACGCGTGGCTACCGGCGTGGTAAGGTAAGGCAAAGAGGCAAAACGATGCGAGAGGCGATGAGAGGTGAGACGAGACGAGACGAAGCGAGGTAAGACGAGAACAGCGAGACGAGGCGAGGCGAGACGAGACGAAGTGAGACGAAGTGAGGTGAAACGAGGGAACGCGCGCGCGATCGTCAAGAGGTAAAGGCAAAGGAAGGCAAAAGCGAGGCGTGGCTCTGTTGGAGGAGCGGTACGGCCCTGGGAGGCGGTGGTGAGGCCTCACGGAGGAGCAGCGACGACGAGGAGGTGCACGGCACGGGCCAGACAAACAGACTGGCACTGGCATCACGGGAGTCGGCGGCAGTGGTCACCGGTACTCGCCGAGACGGTCTCGAGAGTCACCCGAGATCGCGGTTGGTGAACGTGCGCGGCGTGCATCGCTTTAAATCGCAGACGAAAGTGCGCGCAATGTGTTTGCAACGATTCATTCGGAAAATCGACTACGAGATCGGCCCGCCGGGTCCGCGAGTATGCGAGCCTGTGGGAAACTAAAAAAAGGTAGAAAGGTCGAAGGTGATCGGTGTTAGCCGTCCGATCCACGGATGCACGGATCTACCGATCCTCCGAGAAGAGGAGCCGATACACCGATCGGTTAACAGAGGATCGTGAGAGACGTGTTTGAAATTTGTGTGGTGTTAGAGCCGATAGACGAGTACCTCGATCGACGGGACCTACCGATCTACCTATCGATCAACCGAGGATCGAGAAAGGTGAAAGACGTAGGGTTTGAAACTGGTGAGGTGCTCGATCGAGATAGACAAGCACAACGATCGGCGGATTCGCGGATCGTAGCGATCCCATCTATCCTCGAGAAAAGGGGGCAATATTGATCGATAGAAGCAGGATCGAGAAAAGTGGAAGACAGTGTTTGAAATTTGTGCTAGGGTCCAGATAGACACAAGTAGATCGATCGACGGATGCGCGGAGTTCGGAACGGAGGATCGAGGAAGGTGGGAAACAGAAGCGGCAGAAGCAGGATCGGGAAAGATGGAAGACGGTAGTGTTTGAAATTTGTGGGGTGCTAGGATCCGAAAGGAGGATCTGGAAGAGGATCGAGGGAGGTGGAAGACGGTAGTGTTGGAAATTTGTGCGGTACTAGGATCCAGATAGACAAGTAAACCGATCGACGGATGCGTAGGGATCTGGAAGAGGGGGCGATCTAGCGATCGGTAAAAGGAGGATCTCGAAGAGGATCGAGGAAGGTGGAAAACGATAGTGTTCGGAGGTTTGTGCGGTGTTGGATAGAGAGGTTGATCGCGGCTCGATCGCCGTCGCGGCGGTCCCGCTCGGCGTCCACGTTGGTGGCTCGATAGGAACGACGACGACGACGACGACGTCGTCGTCGTGCGAGCCCCGACGTAGGAGGAGGAGGAGGCGGTGGCGTAGGGGGAGGTGGTGTTGGTGGAGGTGGTGGTGGAAGCGGCGGGAGACAGAATGGTGGGTTCTTCCGGGCCGTGTCGCGACCGAGCGGAAAGACGCGGCGAGATGTCGCCGCGCCGTCTCGCGCCCCTGCTGATCCTCGGGACGATCCTCGCCGGCCTGACGAGCACCGCCGCCGCGGACAGGATGAGCGGCCTCTACGTCGATAATGGATTCGACCAGACAGTCGTTCACAGGGTGGTCAGCCAAAGGGAAAAACGGGAGGTCGAAAACGAAATACTGAACCTTCTGGGGTTGCCTGATCGGCCGAGGAATACAGCCGGCAGACCGCCCCAAGTCAAGAGGTCAGCACCCAAGTTCCTTCTGGACATTTACAAGAACGCGCTCGGCGAGGACGAAGACGAGAAGCCAATCGGAGAGCAACAGAGGGTCAGCGAGTTCGACCTTACCGGTCAAGATCTCAGGGCCATCGACCAGAGCGACGTCATCATGACCTTTACCGCGCACAGTAAGTCATTATTCTGGCCCGCTTCTCTATCTCCTCTCGCTATTCACCCTCTCTTTCTCTTCGTGTCTATGTGGCATCGTTAGACTGCGGATTTTATGAATTTATGAGAAAAATGGGTATGTACGATTTAAAGCAGTGGACATGTAAAAAATATTTAAGCACATCAATGTGTATCCAAATCCAATGCGGATTTGAGACACTTATGAGAAAAATGGACATGTAAGAAATATTTAAGTACATCAATGTGTTAGTTTCAGCTTAATAGGATTAAAACAAGAATATACAATTTTTCTTTGGCTCCTGTGTCCTGCAATCAATGCAAACATTTTCTATTTCGCATGAAGATCCGCAGTCTAGTCATCGTCCATGGAACTGTAAAGAAAGTGCTGCTTGTCTAGCCTAGTTTTTCGAAGACGAGAATCTTCAATCGAGTGGACAGGGGTATAATATATGATTGTAAACAATCGAGTAGATGAAGCTCCTCAGAGGAGATTAGGTACAGCCTAGCACATTCTACTTCCCTCGTCCCTGAGCTGTCTAGCTCGTAGATGCATAACTGATCTCTGTGCGATACTCCTCTTCCGATTCCAGAAACAGTTACCATCCAAGTCTAGCCTATATTTTCAGATAAACAAATGCTTCTTCATTTAAAGAAAGGACTCTGATAAGGAGCAGTATAGCGACACATCTTTGTGTCCTCGCTATGTGCTGGGTCATCGAGCATTTTCGGCTCGAGCCGCCCGCGCCGGAGAAAGCTCGAGTCTCGACTCGCGAAAGACTCGAGACCTACGCCTTGGTTTCTATCTTACGCTCTGACTTTCCCTACCCCGCAATCCCCGGGCCAACATTTGTCACTCGACGATCAGTCCCTTGCGACTCGAAAAAGTCTCGAGCTTTTGGACCAGCTCGAAAATCCAACGCTGGTGATGCACGAGTTGCGATGAGAGTAGAAGCTGTTGTTGCTTTAGACGACTTGAACACTGTTGTCTGTCTAGCTTAGTTTCTTGAAGAAGAGACTTGAGCTTTTCAACCAGCTTGAAGATCCAATGCTAATAAATCATGAGTTGCGATGAGAGTAGAAGCTGTTGTTCCTTTAGACAATCTAAACATTGTTGTCTGTCTAGCCTAGTTTCTTGAGGAAGAGAATCAAGGGTTTCTTCTCTTGGAAAATAGATTGCAATGAAGGCCTTCCTGATCTCTTTCTTCCTCCTCGTGTCCACGTGTTTCGGCCAGAATAAGGAATAAGGAATTAAATTCTTTAGTAAAAGTGTCATAACGCGATGCACCTTGTGGAGGGTCTTCTTGAACTTGTTTTTTCGAAGCATTCAGAACTGCTCTTCTATCTCAGCACTGCCAATCCTGGTTTCTGATGGACGAGATCTTATTCCAGGCTAGTAGCTTCTAGGTCAGTCCTTCTTTTGAAGCGGGGCACACAGTATCATGTCCCGGCGTCAAAGTCACTGCACAGTCTTTGGAAGGATCTTGAAAGAGCCTATCTTTGCTCTAAAAGAACTCACAATTGTGTTAAAAATTGAGGGTTCCAAGCAGCTTTAGATTGTGTAGCTTCTTTCGAGAGAAACAAGTAACGAAGAGAAAAGCTCAGACTGACGAAAATCGTCGTTATCTTCGCGCAATAGCAACAGTTCGAAGGAGATGGGAGTAGAGACGGGACATTTAAAAATTAAGGGTTCTAAGCAGCTTTGGGTTTGTAGCTCTTTTTGAGAAAAACAAGTAGCGAAGAGAAAAGTTCAGACTGACGAAAATCGTTGTTATCTTCGCGCAATAGCAACAGTTCGAAGGAGATGAGAGTAGAGACGGGACATTGTGGTCAGCGAAGAAGCCGTTGCCGTAATCTCGATGTTCCGGGTGACGTCTGGTCTATGGCGTCCGCAATGTCTGATCGTTCGGTGAATTCCAGC
The DNA here is from genome assembly GCA_028455795.1 of Lasioglossum marginatum. Lineage (NCBI taxonomy): Eukaryota > Metazoa > Arthropoda > Insecta > Hymenoptera > Halictidae > Lasioglossum > Lasioglossum marginatum. The sequence continues at coordinate 5,889,705 of CM052271.1, forward strand.
CAGCCAAGCCGGAGGCTAACAGCTTCCGCGAACGCAGCACGCTCTGCCATGCACCTAGCTAGCGAGGTCCATGATCGAAGTGCGTGATTCCGATTTGACATGCGGCTCCATGCGTGGACTGACTACACTCATCGATAGATCCAACCTACTGTGACTTCTACTTCGGTGAACGCGTTATTGCGCCAACTTGCTCCATCTCCATTTCCGAGACATCAACGACCATTGACTGTTCTATTTCTGTCTCCTAAGTTCAGCAGAATTTCACGCGTTGGATATCGGCGTCGCGCACTAGACGGTCGATTTTTAGGCAAAACAAAAATTGAAAGTGATTCGACGGTGTCTGAAAATTCTAATTGCATTTATTCACTTCAAGAATCAGGGAAAACAGACATTTCTTTTTCTTGGTAAGATTGGTGAATCGAAAATGATTCGACAGTATCTTAAAGTAATTCTAATTGCATTTATTCATTTCTAAAGAACGAGGGAAAACAGACATTTCTTTCTCTTGATGAGATTGGTGAATCGAAAATGATTCGACAGTATCTTAAAGTAATTCTAATTGCATTTATTCATTTCTAGAGAACCAGGGAAAAGAGATATTTCTTTTTCTTGATGAGATTGGTGAATTGAAAGTGATTCGACACTATCTTACAATTCTTTAAACGTTTTTATCATTTTGCATTCGATCCACTGTGTATGAATTTTGTCATAAATAAAAGTCATACTTCATGCGAAGAAAATCGAATTACACACAGCAGGGTATTCGGAGAAATTCTGAGTTGCTTGAAATTTTTAAAATTGAATTTTAAATAAACGTTCAAACGTTAAATTGCGGCGAATGTGTAAAGAGAATCGATATATTTCGCGACGTATTTTCGTGCGTCAGATCGAGCTGCGTGGATCGATTTACTATTGCCTGCCGGATATTATAGGACGAGAACCCGCAGAACAGCCACGGAAATCGAGGTTCTACCTTTAAACTAGTAAGATCTAGTAACAGATAGCAACACCGTAGTATCGACAACAGTTTCTTGCATGCTATGCTTGCCAAGTTCTCTTTCTATTACATCTTTGAAGATTATTATTTCAATTTTAATTTCATCGAATCCTGTAATGTCGATTTTTATACAAAATAAAAATTGTCTGCCCCAGTTGCAAATTATTCTGAATTCTCATCCTACTTCAATGCGGAGACTGTCGAAAAGTTTGGTTTGATTGCGGTTGTTTTAAATAGCCGTCTTTCGTTCTCGATCACGTATTTTCCCTATTCAGGGAAGGAAGATCGAGATTCGCGTTGATCGAGAGATCGAGCCGAAGATCTGCCAAAGTCACCGAAGAAACGCTAGACGAGGCATTCCGTGCCGCAGAATGCTCACACCCACGAGAACTGCTTCGAAACCGGTAGAATCCAGTTGGTCAAAGCGATTTATAATCCCGAAGTAAACTTATGCAGAGTGCATTAATTACATCGATCGGTTTGAAAACATTTTCAAAGCTGTTTCTGAATTCAAATCTGCCGATTAAGAAACCAGTTTCAGCTCCAATTCCTCCGTTTCCCTCGGCCGAGCGTCGCTCCTTTTTCTTCTTTTCTCTAACGGAACCGTTCCGTCTGCGACTTTTCGACGTGATATGACGCGTTCGACTCAATTTCGTCGTATGACGCAACTGATTTGTTATTCGAGCCCGGTTCACTCGCTTTTGCCACCGCGTTACACGCGAAAACCTCGTTGCAGCCGTTGGAAACCACCGAAATCAACGCCTCGAGATTTTTACCAGTATGTTTTCTTCGGACTCGAGACCGAAAGTACCACGTGGAAAACTCTTCACATCGTGTGGGAAACTAATTGCTCTAACTTCTCGAAAATGTTCAAATCGTATAGTCCAATATTAAAAGAGTTATCGTTTTTTCTTTAGAGCGCCCGAAACTTCGCAAAACTGTTCAAATCGTATACTCCAATATTAAAAGAATTATCATCCTTTTTAAAGCGCCCGAAACTTCTACGTTAACTTCTCAAAAAACGTTCAAATCGCATAGTCCAATATTAAAAGGGTTATCATTTTTTTTAGAGTGCCTGAAACTTCTGCGTCAACTTCTCTAAACAGGTCAAATCGTATAGTTCAATATTAAAAGAGTTACCATTTTTAGCGCCCGAAACTTCTATGCTGGTTTCTCAGAAAAGTTCAAATCGTATAGTCTAATATTAAAAGAGTTATCATTTTCTATCGATGACATTTGTTGATTACGCGAAAGGTAAGGAGGCGTATGCTCGTACAGCGATGCAATTTTCTGAAGAATTCTAGGAAGATGCTGAAAAGTGATAGACCAGACCTTTTTTCGGGCGTTTTTCGCGTTAGAAATACGTTTCGGAGCAGCGTAGATCGGTGAGAACTTTCTACTCGCCGCAGCAGATACATGTGTATTTCCCGTAAGGTCCTGGCAACCGTTCATGCAGACCACCCATCGTGAATTCTTCGTCGAACCCTTGACCATAATTCTCCGGTTATGTCACTCGCGTTCGGATGATCGAAATCGGCGCGGATCTTTTGAAAAATCGGCGGGGGCGCGGAAACGGACAAAGAGAAAGAAAGAACAAGAAAGAGAGAGAGAGCGTAAGAGAGGAGGACAGACAGTTTCCACTTTCGTTGCGGTCGTCTTATGCAAATGCTTGCTCTCATCATAGAACTTTCTATTCGGCCGGAATCCTTTTCGTCGGTGTTGCCTGATTGGTTGCGCGCGCGAGCGTTCGATCATGCGAGTAAGAGAGAAACACCGGTGAATTCTTCTAGAAAGTTCGAGGAAGATAAATTACAAGGACATCTCGAACACGTTCTCGATGTGTGAAATCACAGGCGGGACGCCGGGGAGGGCCGGTTATAGCGGATTCGTGATCACGAAAACGATCCAAGTCGATCGAGGCTAACGCGTGAAATCGCCCGGTTTCCGGTTCGCTTTTGATAGGGAGATCCCAGACAATCTGGCGCACCTCTCGATCCTCCGTGTTCCCTGGGTCTCGGCCAAGTACAGTTACACAGTGTTCCACCATTTTTTTTCAATTAATCTATCGAGCGAATTCAATGAATTCTCATCTAGGAAGTTTTCTTTCGATTTTCGCACAATTGTAACACTTTCTTGTTCGCTGAACTGACGGTGGGAAAATCATCCGTTATCGAAATGGACAAATATTATTTATTATTTATTTATTTGCAGTCTATTTTAACGTGGAAGACAACATTGGGAACGTTTTCCTCTTCTTTAAATCCATCGATCTACACAAACTGTTTTAATTTCATGCATGAAAATTTACCCACAAATAACAGAACAGTATAACTTACAATTTCGGGAAAACTGTGTGAAATTGACACGAGGGACGAATGAGGATTAAAGAAGTTCCTAGAAATGGCATTCCGAATTTTTTCGAAACCAAAGATAACTGTTCACCTGTATTTCCGGTGAATACAGCTCTAATTGCAAGTGAACGCGGATAATTCCGTTAGTTTCGGCCTGAATCGCGGATCGAGGATCGCGATCCGGTTTCTGGAAGATCGGCTACGACGTTTGTCGAAAGGTTCGCGGAAAAAGCGCGGAGCTCTGCGTCGGAAAGATAGGCCCGATTCCGAGAAACACCTGTCTCTCGCTGGTTCATTCACTCGGGAATTACCATTCCGCGTGCTCTATTCGCGTCACGACGACTGAACGCGGAACAATTTACGATGCCACCGCGGCATCGTCTTTCGGGAGAGGAGCTCTCCTCCGAGCTAGGGAATTCCCCTTTGCAAGGTTCGTTGAACCGAATCTGTGAGACGCGAGATTTATCCCGTATGAATAATTTGCCGCGGACGCTGACGACGTGCCGTTCGAACAGAACGGAAGCTTCCGGTGACGTTTATCCTGATCAGACAGCCATTCTCGTAGTCACTGAACGATCAGTGTCATTTATTTTTCACCTCTCGATCAAAACACTCGACCATTTCTTAATTTTTCTATCGGTGGTCTGCGCAAAATTATCAGCATCTTCTGACAATTACACTGTTGACGATGCTGGACCGGTTACAGCTCCAATGGTACTTTTTCTGGACACTTAGCCCGTCCATTATTGCTGAAGAATTGCCGTCGTTTGTTTGTCATAATTAGACTGCGGATCTTTATGCATCTATGAAGAAACTGGTTCGGTGAAATATAAAACGGAAAAAGATTTTAAAAATTCAAGAATAGTTTATATATTATTTCTGCTTTCCACAATCAATGCGAAACATTTTTATTTTGCATAAAGATCCGCAGTCTAGTCGTAATGTATGTTTTTGGACATTCAGACGTCTTAACCCCTTGGCCTACGATTTATTTTACGGTTCCAATGATTAGAACTTTTTTGTAGATCATAATTTCCTAATTTATATCTTTTGTATGCCTATACGTTCTCCAATAGCTGTACATTGTCAAAACCAAAATAGAATTTTATTTCGGTTTAAAGGACATTATTAACATACATTTTTATGAGAATCTGTTCAGAATCTTCGTCACTAGTCAGACACGATATTGTAATGACGTTTGAAATAAGACATCTTCAAAATGTCTCAAAAAAGACAGAAAACGGAGTCCGCCTGTTCACATTTCCGACCAGTCAAGCGGAATCGGGCAATTCATCGTAAAATTTGAAAATCACGCTGGGATTCTTGACAGAGACAGATCGGTCGAGGCTTCTGCGGCGCTGGTGCAATTACGAAAATGAATAAATAACGAAGCTAATTGCGATAGGCAGCGCGATAATCTCCATATTTTTCCATTATTAAGAACAGCGGCACCGCGCCATTGATGTTTTAGTTACGGGAGTGCGGCGAACAGTTTCGGTATCCACCGAATCTATATCCATACACCAGGTAAAAATCTTATCTTTCACAAAGATCTTCTCCGCAACAGGCGATGAGACATTGCCTTTCCGAGACCGTACGTTTCCGGCCTCCCGTCCCTGACAGGATTTACTGTAAAAGCTGTCGGTGTCGGAAAAGCTACGGTTGCAATATTGCTTAACCGTGAAAATCGAAATCGTTAGTGTAGTTTGTATCGATTTATTATTAATTTCGAGCTGTTTTTATTTCCATTGTTGTTGTACAATATTTCCATTTATTTCCATTGTTCTGGAACGAAGAACGAGTTACCAATTACCTTATACAACTAATAAATAGATTGTCGAAAAAATGATCGAAATATTCATAAATAATTCGTCTGATTTAATGAATGATTTGACAGAAGAGCTGTTCCTAACATAAAACAACAATTTAATACATCATTTTGTTTCAATCTTTATTTCCATTGTTCTGAAACGAAGACCTGCCAATTAACTTGTATAGCTAATAAATAAATTGTCGGAAAAATGATTGAGATATTCATAAATAATTTGTCAGAAGAGCACAATAAGAGCATCGAGGTGGAAGCAACTCCGTTCGATTCCGGATATTAATCGATGGTTTTACACTTGCGAAAAGGGGTCACGCAAAGAGCATACATAGATGATGAACAATTTTCGTACGGTTGGCGAACATAATCTATTAATTTCAAAGCCTTCCGCGTTCGCCTTGCGTGGCTTTATTCATACGGCCTCGAACTCGAGCGAACGCTCGCATGTAAACTCGTCCACATTTGCATCTTGATGTGCACCGAATGCAGGGGGAAGGTCGTGTAACGCAAATCCGCGGCTCCGATCACCGTTCCTTCGTTTACTATCATTTTGACACTTACCTGGCGATTCTCGCGATTTTCTCAATAGCCACGAATTGCCAAAATTAACACGCCAAACGCCGAAAAACTCGAGGCTTCGTTCGCAAGCATATTGTCCCCACACAATGCTGTACAAAATTGATTGAATTCTTATCACGTGAAGCAGTAACATATTGTAATAAAAACAAATTTTCAGGATTGATAAAGAAATTGTGCCGTGCACATACAATTATGTAATAGGTACAAACTTTGAAGTTGGATGAAAAATTCTGATATCGTAAAATCGTGCTAATGAAATAAATTTCCAAGCTGGAGAGAAAAGTAAAATTGTCTAACTAACGGTGGTAATCAAACAAATAGAAATAGCTAATAGAAACAAATTTCCAAGTTCGATGAAAAATGCTGATATCATGAAATCGTGACAATAACGGCGACAGTCAAAGTGCTGAAGAATGGTAGTGATAGAAATAAATTTCCAAGTTTGATAAAAAAGATAGTGCCGTGCACTATTTTCTTATCAGTTGTGCTGCGAATTGTAGATCGGCAGAAAACTGCGATGCAGGAAATCGGTTTTGCAGATCGGTTTTCGAGAGAGATAGAGAAAGAGAGGAGAGGATCGAGAGACTCTCGCGTCTGTTCTCGCGAGGGTGGCAGAAGAAGAACCGCATTCGAACAGTTCTCGGAAAGTTGTTGGTCCCTTTTCCTCGTTCGCGCTTATCTGTCCCTCCTGCTTTATCTCCGGAGAGGTCTGATGCCGTGGCTCGCGGTGAGAAACGTTCTAGGCTCTTCGACGCGATATGCGGCATGCATATAAATTGATACCCATAACCATAACTTATTCGACATATGTACCCAACCCAGTACTGGGAACTCCGGGCGTCCGATAAAAACCGGCATAAATTAAAATTGCGTTATTACGTTATACGACGCCCGGGGCGGGTCTTAATTGATTGCCATCGCTCGCCCCTCGACACCCCCTTCCGATATCCTTCGATCCTTCTTTCTCCGACTCGCGTTCTCGCGCGTATTGTTTTGCGAACCTGCGGCGGGATCTGCAAATAATTGTGTCGATCGCCATGGAAAAAAATTGATTTGAATGTGATCCGCTACTGTGGCCGGTCGCGGCGACCATCGGAGCCTTTGCTACAGCTACAAGGACGACAAGAGCTAAATAGACTGCAACCCGCTCTCTACGAACCCGTCCAAGTCATCGACAGATAGCTTTCGTTTCCATTTCGTTGCAAACGTCCTGTCCCGTTCAAAGATTCCTCCAATGTTTTAACACTAAACCAACCGAGCCCTAAAAGCGATTCAAATGTTCTACCTTACAAAAATGACACGGCTCTACTCAATTTTTATTACAATATGTGCTTGGATAAGGAAGTTTATCGAATCAATTTCCACGTAAGCAACTTCATAATTTCAATAATTCTATGATGAAAAATATAAAACCGGTCATTTGACCCCGGCAGTGGTAGGTTTAGTGTTAACCTTGGTAATGTGGAGTCTCAGAGACCCCAGCTTCAAATTTTTGAAACGAATTTTTATACGAATAAAATTAAATCTGTTTGTTTACTTTTTATCCTGTGTTATTCTTTATCCCAAAATTAAACACGAGGCTATTTATGAAATTCATTTGTCGGCGTCTGAGAGACCCCACCTTACTATTTATGTGTTATTAGATCTTACCTTGCAAGGGTTAAATCAAGTATGTATAGCGAAAATTTTGTGCGGTAGAAATTGCTCTCGCGAACCCCAGCAACTTTCGTTTGAAACATTTCTTCACGTTGAGCACAGGATTTAATCTTGTCATCATCTGCGAGCTTCTTGGCTTCGTTTCACTGTTTGCCAGAACCGTAATCGTGTACGATTGAGATTATAATTATACAGCGGATCTTCATGCGAAATAAAAATGTTCTAACTGAATTACAAGGAAAGTGAAATAGAAATTTATATTTTCTTTCTTGACTTCAATTTCTTTTTAAGCTTCTTCCATAGTATTGTTGATAAATTGCAAAATTATCGTAGATGTTTATGTTCTTGGATGATCACAGATTAATTTACATTTGAGGCGTAAAAATAGTATTGGAACTACAAAGTGGAACATTATCGAACATCGGAGAAAATTTTGGATATTGACGTATAGGTTTAATATGTTCAATAGGTTGAAAATGATATAAGAATGTTGTTCAATTCTTCCGATGGATTTACTCTTTCAAATTACACCTATTCGTTTTTGCCATAAATGCATAAAATCGATAAGATGCATAAATATTGTTGCGACGACTCGCGTGGGCGGTGAACGTCCATTTAGCAGCGATTAGAGTGGCAGGCGTAAAGTTCGATTACGCGGCGCGTTATGCCCGGGAGGTGGGAACAGTTTATTGAAACGGTTAATGAAAATTTTGAAATCAATCGGCCAATTTGAACGTGAATGGTCGTCTATCGGTTGGAATATCATTATGTGTTACGTAAACGCGCCAGGTGGCTGCGCGAGGCAATAAGAAAAATCATTCATTATGTTCGCTCGGTTTTCTCAACGTTATTGATCGCGGATATCATGTATTCAAATTGTATTCCGGCTGACAAAGTCATCGATAATTCAGAGGAACGATGTTTTTGCTTATCATTTTTAGAGGCGGTTTGCTCTTGACCTTTCCGCACCTGACTCCTCTATGGGACATCGCCGCGTATCAGACGTTATTTTTAATGCTAATTCCCCTGACAACCAGGCGACAATTTATTGACAATTACTACGAGGCTTTAATGCCTCGACGACCGCCGATAAATATCAACACCTTGTCTCCTTTCAATTTGTTATTTGGCACGCAAACATATTACGAAGTTATGCGAATAATTTGCTCGACCATTTCAATCTACATCGGAGCAAAGGTTGCGGTTGTGTGCGTAACAGAATTCGCAATTTTGTAGAAATTTTCTGCGATGTGGAATGATCTTCGAGATCTCATATCAATATAATCTTTCGTTTCTCTTTTGTGGAATGATCTTCAAGATTTCATGTCAATATAATTTTTCGTTTCTCTTGTGTGGAATGATCTTCAAGATTTCATATTAACCCCTTGCCGTATCATTTACAGTTACAGTGATTAAAACGTCTTTATCCCCCGAAATATCGTAGAAGGGAAAATATTTTTTGTATGGCTACATTTGCAACATGCACATGCTCAATTATCGATTATAAACGAATCAAATTTTATTTCATCTAAAAAGAAACGCGTAACATTCATGTTTGCTAGACTTTGTTAAAATCTTCATGACGAGTCTGATCCGTTAAAATATGGCAAGGGGTTAATATAATTTTTTGTTTCTCTTTTGTGGAACGATCGAGGATGGAGAAACATTTTTACGCAGATAGCGCAAAGACGTTTTGAAAACGTCTGAATGTCCAACAGCAGACGTCTTTAAAACGTCTTTGCGCTATCTGCGGAAGGGTTGACGCGAGTAAAACGCTCGAGAGGGAAGGGCGGTGGTTGGCTGGTTCGGCGGAGAAACCTATTAATTGCGGTTGTAATTAGTCGAGGATGATCTTTCGATTTGTCAGAGGTGTTCTTGTACTCCCCTAAAAAGCATCGTCCGATTTATGGGCCGGCGCGGCGTGGGCCCGATCCTCGGGTTTGTACGCGCATCTGGACGGATTTCGCGTGCGTGTGGCCACCGCGTGTGTATACGTGTGGGACTCGCGGCGCGGCCTATATATTATACAAAGTTTCCCCGTGCGCCCTCTCCGTTCCGCCAAATCGCGCGGATACCCGAACAGGGAAGACGAGTCAATATCTCTCCCCACATGAAGCCGCGGGCAGGTAAAAATGTCTCAACTTGGGTGCCCCGGCTCGTCCTGGCTGCTCCTTTTGCTCCTTTATTCCCAGGACCTCTCTCTCTCCTTCTCCCTCCCTTATCTATCTATCTTCGAGCGCCGAGGGCGACTCCTTCGGACCGAGCCGAACCAAAACGGAGAGGACGAGAAACCAGAGAGGAAACGCGAGAGATGGATGGACCGTTCGGCCTTTCTGCGCTGAATAAAAGTGGCGAATGCGCCGAGACCCGACTCTCCTATCCTCTCGTAGTTAGACTAATGATTAGGCCCGGTCTCTGTGACGGCTGTTCACTTTAGCCCCTCTCTCCCCCTCTTTTTTTCTCCTCCTCTCTTCTCCTGGTCATCCTAACCGCCTTGCGTGTCGGTCATTATTAACTCTTTGTGCACACTACTCTCTCGAGATCATTGTTACAATCGTTCAAATAGATTTACCGTCTTTTTGCTCCGCTCGTTTGTGCGATTATCGGTTTAGGGTATGTTTCAACCCTTAACACTATCACTGCCACGTCGATCATACGTTTAGAGAAACGGATGTGTGTAGCGTGCCCAAGTCGACCATGGATGGCCGTAGTCTTTTCAAAACTGCTTTCAGGGCACAATATGAAAAACAAACAATAATTTGCAAGAGAGAAGAGTTTTTGACGTGTTTTTGAGAGAAGAGACTTGCGAAACGTTTCGAGCCGATAGAGGTAGCCAAACCATTGTGAAGTATACTGAAAGCTCCGGTAAACCGAATCGGTGGTCGATCAGGCAAGTAGTCAAGACGCAAATAGGCCGACCGTCGGTCCGGTGCGGGTCGCTGGGGACCGGAAAACGTGTACTCATCGAGGGTCGTCCACGCAGCAATTTTCCCACGGTCTCTCCTGCAATCATCGGGAAGAGTCGTCGTCTAGCTGGTGTTTTACTTCGAACCAATAATAATCTATCCAGCGAGAGTCACGGGTGTGTAGTGGAGCATTCGTCGAGGTAGAACGTTGGGTATCGGCTGATTCGTCGATCGGGTCCGTTGAAACGGCGCGGATCCTCGAGAGACCGAGGAGAGGAAGAACAACTCACGGATATTTCCAGGAAAATATCGCAAGAACCCTCTCCGCTCCCCGTTCTACGAGAAAAGAGGAGCCTCTCCGATCCTGTCTCTGTCTCTCTCTCTTTCTCTATATATCTGTTTCTGTGTTTCTCGCATGCTGTTACGCGAGAGGAGCAGAGAGGAAGCTTGAACGGTTTGTAGATGTACGAGAGAGGAGAGACATGGGCCACAAGATGAAAGAGGACGATGATCGAGAGAAAGAGAGAGAGGGAGAGAGAAAGGACCGTCGGACTCGGGGATCGAGGACGTAGAGAAGTAGAAGGCCTGGTGGGGTAAAAAACAAAAGTCCAGTCGGTCGTGGAGCGGTCCAGGATGGTCCCAAGCTATTCGGGACCACCCCGAGAGCCGAGGGGTCCAGCTCGGCTCGCGGCAATCAGGTGCCGTTGGAATGCGACCGTTCCACAGAAAAACAAAACAAATTTTTATGCCCTCGCCCCCTCCCGCGACCCTCCTTTCGGCTCTCGTTCGCTTTACTCCTCATTCTAGTCCTCGCCTCCTCACCTGTGGCTCGGTCGAACCGCTCCTCGAGAGAGGCATTAGGCATTACTTAAGGGCCCACGGGTCCAGCGTTGGAGGAAGGGTACCCCACTGACTCCTATCTCCGTCTTTTTCTTTCTTTCTGCCTCTTTTGCCACTCCCTCTCTTTCTCTCTCTCTATCTCTATCTATCTTCCTTTGCTTCCCTTTTGCTCACAGAGAGGCGCTCGCTTTGGCGGCAGAAAAAAGAACGATTTCACGCTGCGAATTGTCCACGACTCGTTCGCCAGGGCCCCTCTCATTTACGAGGGTAACAATTCTCTTATCGATCTCTCGTGCCGGAACGGGAGGAGAGCTGGTTATCGGTGTTGGTGTCATGGGTTGCTGACCATCCCTCTCTTCCCTTCGATCCTTTCTCTGTTTACACTCTTACCCCAGTACGCACCCTAACGGTGGATCCGCCCGAGGATTAAGATACGAACGGAACGAGCAGCATTGTTTCGGGACAGCAAAAAATTGATTTACCGCTCTCGCGAGCCGTGGATGATGAAATTAACCGCGCTTTGCTAAGAGTATACGGCCGCCGGCATTGGGGATGCTGCGCGATCGAAGCCCCGGGAGGTTCGAATCGGCTTCAGGCCATTTTCGGCGATTTTTACTTCTGAGACATTTTGTGTGACATTTGTGTCATGAGTAGACAGCGGATTTTGTGCATTTAGGACAAAAATGTAATTTAAAAGAGTAAAAATATTAGAGAAATTGTAAAATACTCCTGCTTCACTAGAAGAAGAAAATAAACTCCCGTTTCACTCCAGTTTGTTGCAATTCAGATAGGAAATTTTGATTTTGACTTTTATAAACTGGAATTTATTTCTCTCTTGAATGATTTCAATCGTTCTTAACCATTGAAATTGTGGTAAATCGTTTTACTTCGAAGTTTGGACTGTGCGCTAGAAAAGAAAGCACTTCTAAGAAACGTCTGAAGCTTTTAGGCAAACATTAGCCGTGTAATAAATTATATTTTAGGCACTACCACCGCAATACTTACGGTTCCATTAACCCGTGTTGCACAGTTTCCTATCGCGTGAAAGCTTCGGACACGATAACAAAAAGTCGTTTCCCTGTACATTCCGAAATTTCATAGGAAGTTTTACTCGGAAAGATTCTAGTTAAAGGTCGGAATGCATTCTTGGACATGGGTGGTATTTTATTTTAATGTCGTTGCCCGACAAATATTTATTATTCATGCGGCTGTCTTAATTAAATTTACTCTTCTTGCTGATCTTTAGAAAATTATTGTGGTAACATTATAAATTAACATCCTTTCTTCATTAAAGTGATATAATCCCTTTGAAAAATGTAAGAGATCAAGGAACAGCGTCTGTACACGATCTAGGTAACATTCCGGTCCCGGTTTAATTAAACTTACTCTCCCTACTGATCTTTAGAAAATTATTGTGGTAACATTATAAATTAACATCCTTTCTTCATTAAAGTGATATAATCCCTTTGAAAAATGTAAGAGATCAAGGAACAGCGTCTGTACACGATCTAGGTAACATTCCGGTCCCGGTTTAATTAAACTTACTCTCCCTACTGATTTTTAGAAAATTATTGTGGTAACTTGAAATTAACATCCTTTCTTAGTACTTTCTGGTTAAAATTCAACACAAATTCATATTAAAAAAATTGAGAGATCAAGGAACAGCGTCTGTACACGATCTAGGTAGCATTCTGGTCCCGGTTTAATTAAACTTACTCTTCTCACTAGTTTTTTCTTGATTAAAATTCAATACAAATTCATATTGAATCATCATAGAGATCACGGAATAGCGTCTGTACGCGATCTAGGTAACATTCTGGTCCCGAGGCGTGTAAATATTGATTGCACGACGAATAGAATTGTACAACCAATTTCTGTTTCCCCGACGAATAGAATTGTACAACCAATTTCTGTTTCCCCGCAGAGATTGATTATCCCACGAGAGAAATGTTTCTCCGCATTCCCATTGATTTTTGCGAGCGCGGAGTGGCATCGCGACCGTCTAACGAGCAGCAACAATTTACTCATTGCCAGAGCGAGGAGGCTAATTGCCGTTCGACACTCGCGTCGCATTCAGTCGGCGCTCGCCGTCTGCACCGAGCTTTAATGAGACGGTTTTTCTCGATCCGTAGATCATCATGTTCCCGGAGTGAGGCATGAGCGCGGTAAAAGGCTGTGGTTCGACGTCTCCGAGGTACCACCTGGGGAACACATAATTGGTGCAGAGCTCAGGCTCTATCACAGCATGGACGTGAAGAATCGAAGAAACCGTGGCTCGTACATGATCACGGCGTACCGTGTCCTGAGAACCGAAGACGGGTGAGTGTTGAAACAGTATTCGCTTGTTGCGATCGCAATTAGAACCTGTTCAGTTCCTTCTTCTTCAACTATCCGTACATCGGTCGGCTAATGATTCTTGCCGCTCGTTGCATGCCTCTTATATCGGCGTCCCGGCAAAGAATTATCGTTGCACCGCCAATTAAATTCGAAAACAAATCATTCCTAACTTCTAATCAATTCTAACTTCCCTCTAATTACTTTCCAATGAGTATCGATTTCCCCTTCTTCCTCTATCAAATTATTAAGGTACACTCGTTTCTAAGATTGCAAGGGTGCAATCCTAGATGCAATCCATAATGCAACGATGGGGTTTTTCAGTAGTCAAAAGCGCTGGATAGAAGATCAATCGAGGTCGCAGTCGCCCTCAAAAGTTTGATTCTAATTCCGCATTCTGTGGGGGATATTTGAAACTAAATTCCGCAGTTAAGAGGTTCACACTAAACCTACCATGAGGGGTCAAATGATCCATTTTAGATTTTTTATTTGACAATTATTGAGATTGTGAAGGTGTTTTCATGGGAATTGATTGGATACATTTTTTGACTCCAGTATATATTATAGTAAAAATCGCAGAGAACAAAAAATAAATTTAATCTTTTTATTTTTATAATACCATACACATTAGTCGCTTTTGATGGTCGGTAGGTTTAGTGTGAACACACAAAGAAATTCTGATCATTGTTGAGCGTAACATGGAAACCGCGTTACAGGAGGGCGGAAGCAATTTTTCTACAAGAGGGTGTACTTAGCAAAGGGGTCACTTACCCTGTTGTAGGTTTTCGCATCATCTGCGATCATTCCTACCGTTAATGTCATTGTCATGTCAGCGATTAGATAGCGGCTTGGGGAAACTCTCTAGGGTACTGGGAATTCTACCTGCAAGGCTGCAGAACCTTGGTCAACGGGGTGGTTGATAGTTTCTAGGTGACCTTTAACTACCGCTGGAAATTCTCGAACACCGTGTGCGAGAGAGACTCCTCTCTCCGTCGATCTTTGTCCAGTTTTCGGTGAGCCGGGTGGCTAGACCAATTTCGGTGTTCCTTCGGGCAGAGGCCGTGGTTTTTGACATCGTCATCGTGCCCCTAATTAGGCAGTCCTTAAGTCGCCGAAAAAATCCCAGGTATTTGTTCTACCTGTGAGAGCTTCGGGGGATCCAGGGCCCCACCATTTCTTCTCTCGATTCTACCTCCCTCATTCATATACCGAAGCCATCACGAACACAACAGCCGACTCCTTTTTCGAGAAACACCGACACCGTGGTTACACCATATTGCCTATCGACTTCGATCTTGGATCGGGACACGTTAATATGATACGAATTAGTCAGATCCGCCTATCGCTGCCTTGTATCGGGCTGCGTTGGTGTGAACTTCGATTTCGAGCACAAATATTTGTGAAAATCCCAGGGACCGTCCCCGACTCCCTGGATTTACTGACACAAAAGAAGATGACAGTTGAAGAACTAATTTCATACATTTCAAACAATGCAAACTTCATTATTCGATCTCTCAGTCTTTGTAGACACGTTAATCTCCCTATTTTAAAAAAAGAAAATACATGGATTATAGATGTATGTTAGTTGTACACATGCTGAAAATTTCATAGAAATCGATGGACGCAGGAAAGAACGACACGCGCCGAAAGACGCAAGAATCTGTGGATTTTAAGCAGAAAAATTGAATGGAAAATGATATTAATATACTTTCGTAATTATGGGCACATGTACAGCCATCGTAGACTACATAGGCTAAAGATAAATATGAATTTCCTTCCTCGAACGGTAAAATCGTTTGCTCCTTCGTGCAACAGTAAAATAAATTGTAAGAGGTTATATAATAATTCGTGTGACGTTGAATTCCATATAACATTGAAGTAACAAGTACATTGAATCAATTTTTGACTTAGACCAGCTTCAAAATTATGGGCACGTGTACAGCCATCGTAGAGTAGGCCATCGCATAGGCTAATGATAAATCTGATAAGTATGAAGTTCGTAAAATAAATCATGAGTGGTTAATAATTCGCGTGACGTTAAAAGAAGATGGAGGAAACGAGTGGAACGGTTTGAGGAGCGCAGCGGACAGAGGCAGACGGTTTCGAGTCCACGTGGCTGCTCGGCCAAGGCGGATGGCGACGGCGTGTCTAGAGCCATCCCTGTCTGCGGTACCTCCTAAGACTTTGATACCGCGACCTGACCGATATACGGGCCCCGACAGGAAACGCTATTCCGTAAATTGAGGTAAATTAGCCATGGAGACGGGCTCTCGGAGGTCCGAGTTAAGAGCACGAGTTACTTGGTGTGCCTACGCAGTTAGATGCACGCAGCAGCTCCACTCCTCCTCCTCGTCCTCTCCTCTTCTTCGTTCTCGTCGTGATCTCTTTTTCTTCGTCCTCCACCTTTCCCTTCTTCATCGTCCTCTTCTCCTTTTCTTCACGAGCTTCTTCTTCCGTCAAAGTTGATGCGTGACGCATCCTCCTCCGCCTCCTTATCCTCCTCCGCCTTCTGATCCAGCCGAGACAAGCTGGCGACTCTGGTTTCTTACGTGTGCGCGCAGGTTTCCATAAGTGTTCCCCCGTGGTGGTAGGGGACACGACACCGCCGTCAGCTGTCTCTCTGGCCCTCGATAACGATCCCTCGTCTCGCTTCGCCTCGCCACACGAAAGTCAGACAGTGACATTTACTGTAACGAGCCTCAGGGTCTCGTGCTTTTCAACACCATCGTCCAATCGTGATTTTTCGCGGTGACCATGCCTCTTCCCGCCCCCCTAGAACGCTGAACTCTCCTCGACGATCTCACAAACACAGCAACGCCTCGGTTAAAAATTCGGGACTGGAATTGCGCTTACATCGTGTAGAAGTCTCTCCTAAGCCGGGCGGCAAAACTAAGTTAACACTAAACCTACCGAGCTCTAAAAATGCCTGTCATGCGTTGCTTTATGAAAATGACATCACAGAATTTATATAAATTTTCTGTGATTTTTATTATATGTGCTGGGAAAGCATTCTTATAATTTCAATAATTGTAAGATTACAAACCCGGAACCGGTTATTTGACGGACGGATAGGTTTACTGTTACATAGAATAAATAAATGCGGTCTTATGATTCCGTTTAATATTATCATTTGAAAGAAAACGGCTTCTTTTTACACTTCTTTTTGCTGGCATGCGATGCCTTATAAAAATAACATCAGAATTTATATAGATTTTCTGTGAATTTTTATTATTATATGTGCTTGGATAGAAAAATGTGTATAATTTCAATAATTGTAAAATAAGAAACCAGGAACCGGTCATTTAACGGTGGTAGGTTCACTGTTAAATAAAATAAATAAATACCGTCTTATGATTCCGTTTAATATTATCATTTGGAAGGAAATGACTTCTTTCTACACCGACAGGAAAAAAGGAAATAATCAGAAGTGAATCACCTGTCAAAGGGTTGATTCGTTGAAGACAAGTTTGGAAAGCTTCTGCTCCATTATCTGAACACCCAACCCTCCCTGTCAGTTCCGCTAATGAAGTTCCACTGTATCACGTTACCTCGCATCGACAGAGAGACGTTTCGTAAAGCCATTGATACAAAGGCAAGCCGCATGATTCAGAGAAGAAGAATGCCGGGAAAAAATAACGTGTTTATTAGCAAATAGTGCGCACAACTTCCACTCGGGTATTCGACGCGTAACTGTCGGAGATTCGTCCCTCTTTGTGTACAATTGCTAATGTTTCCCCGATTATTCAATTACGGGAACGGTAATCGATCCCGGGAAAAAATGAACGAGGAAAAAAAAAAGACTCGAAATATGTACATCGTTCGACTAATAGACAGCTGAATGAATAACGATTGATGAGTCTCGATGAAATCTTTATTAACATGTCGACGGATTCGCCGAGTCACCGTGCACGGTGGCTCGGAATTCTGCTAAAAAAATTAATTTTCTCCACTCGATAATTATGGTATAATTATAGATTGATTCTCGTAGACATCCAACAAAAATTTCTGGAGTTCAATTAAGAACTCTGCTCTTTGCAATCTATTTAAAAATTAATGACGAGGAATGTCTTTTACTGTATTGCTTGAAACTGTATGTATTTATTCGTCTTTGTTCTTTATATTGTTTCAAGGTGATTCAATTAAAAAACTAAGAACTATCGAATGGAAATATGTTTTGTAGTTTGAAAGTTCTAGCAGAGCGCCACCGATTTCTTCGATCCGGATCACTGCGATCGACGCGATCCACGGAATCGCGTCGATCTCGTTGTGTATCGCGGCTGGATTCGTTACGTAAGATTCAGTGGTTTCCTATTGATCGATTTTGTTGATTTGTTGCGCGACTCGACGAAGCATTCCTACATATTACAGAGACGATGCACAGCCGCGAGAATATAAATAGGGAAATAGTTGCTCTCTCGTGCTCGACTATGTTGCTGTAACTTTATAGTCACGAGAGTCTGCTCGGCGTGTTTCGTGTTATTTTGATATTTCTATCTAGACTACGGATCTCCATGCATTATAAAAATTTTCAAAAAATGCTGGAGTATCAAATTCGACGGAACTTGGTACGATTTCGATTTATTATCGATCTAAAAAAACTTGAAAATTGCATAAACATCCGCGGTCTATTTCTATCTCATAGTTTCCTCACCTTGTTTCTCAGAAGGAATGACAGGAAAATAATCCATATTTCTTTTTTCACTTTCCGAGACCTGGCGATTAATGATTAATCATTTCTGGTATCCATTTCTGTGATTGATAATAATCGTATGGAAATGGAAATTTTTAGAAGCTATGTTTCTGTGAGATCCAGAATTTTCCATGCGTCTTTGCGCACACAGTTTTCCAGAAATTGATTGTCTTTGATAGACAAATTCTTAATTTTGTATTTAATTTCCAGTATCTACTTCTGTGATTGATAATAATCGTATGGAAATGTAAATTTTTAGAAGAGACGTTTCTGTGAAATCCAGAATTTTCCATGCGTCTTTGAGCACATAGTTTTCTTGAAATTGATTGTCCTTGATAGACAAATTCTTAATTTTGTATTTAATTTCCAGTATCCATTTCCATTACTGATAATAATCGTATGGAAATGTAAATTTTTAGAAGAGACGTTTCTATGAGATCCAAAATTTTCCTTGCTTCTTCGAGCACTCAGTTTTCCAGAAATTAATTTTGTACTTCATTATTTTCTGATTTAAACCTGCTGTATGTGATTCTGGTAGTTTCCAATCGGCCACCGATTAGAATCTCGTATTAGCAGTTTTCTATGCAGCAATTGCGTCACTCTAACTGTAGCAATCGTGGTAAGCTCTATTGTTTACGAGGAACGTGTTTGTTTTGATCACCGTAACAAGGTACCTATCGTGTGTTATCCACATAACTACGTGTTAACGTAATTATCGATGCGAGTTTACTCTTTAATGTATGCACGGAAAAATCGCGATGATATTTGTTACACCGAGTAAGCATTATGAGAGGCTTTTAGCGTCTAATGCGTTGCAACACTTGCAACTTATTGTCTGCTTGTGGGTTACGTTAGCGAGGTAGTGTCAATCACGACTACTGCAACAAATGGTTCAGTTCGTTCATAAATCAATTTCCTGATTTTGCGCAGCACTAGTTCTTTTCACACTATTTTTCAAGAACGTACGATTACGTCACCTTTTCGTCGAATAACTTATTAATAATACATTGAACGATTTCAATGATTATCGTTCGCAAAATCGTTTTCATGAAAATTCCATATATGTATATAAAAGATTGTTTTGCCTGTTGCAGAACGAAGGAGTTGCAGTACGTGGACGCAGTTAACACAACAGTAGGGAAAGAGAAATGGCTGACTTTAAATGTTAGCGAGCCCCTCCAGCACTGGGTAAACAACCCCGAGGGGAATAAGGGGTTGTATCTTTCGGTGCATCCGGCCGATCGTTCAGGTGAGTGCCGATAATTACTGAAAACAATTTGAAATCTTACACAGATTTTGCACTAAAAATTCATCCTTTCGCAAATCAATTTCAACCTTTCAGAGATAAAGCATTTTTAAGTAAGTTTTTTTTTTACATTAACATAAATAATTTTATTTATGGCAAAGATGTACATGGGAAATACTTATTTAAAAGTAATTACTAGAAATTAGTTGGATGGAATATATAAAACAGTAATAGATTAGAAAAATTCAAGAAAATCGTAATGTTGTTCTTAACGTAACAAAATCATTAAAGGATGAAATCAATTTTTATTTTATTCCTGCTCCCCACAATCAATGCAGAATATTTTATTATGGTAATGTATGAAAACTGTGTGTAGATATGTATATTCATTGTAGCCATTTTGTGATTAATAAATTTTGAAAATGAAAGTACATATGAAATTGATTTGCAAAACGGTAAATTTGGAGTTGATTGCCGGATATAACTAACTAAGGAAATCAAAGTAATTAATAAAACCAAAAGTAGAACGATAATATTCATCGGAGATCAGGTTCGACACAGTTCGACCAGAAAAATCTGGGACACCGTGTATATGTGACGCGGCGTGGACGGCACACGCGGCTCGCATTGAGCAATGGATCGTGGCTAATAAACGCTTCGGGGTCAGAAGTTCGACGCGGTGAATTCCGGGCGTTTCTTGTACACCTGGCTTCGAGAAGCCAGCCTCCGCTGCTGCATAGGTGTATGCTTTCTCGAGCGTACACCTGTTTCACGCTCTCACTCCCATACTGAAAAGCGTTCTTCGTTCGCGCAACGTGTATTCGAACGCGCGCAGCCGAGAGTCTAGCGATGGTTTAGCGAGTATGTACCGAGCTCGTGCTTGATTGCAAATTAACGCTCCTCGATTTTCAGAAAATCTCGAAAAACATTTTGAAACACTGGTACGCTCCTGATAATGGCTTCATGATATTTCACAATGGTTCCGGCTAATTTCGGTTCGGCTCATACATTCCTTAGAAATATTCCGCGTAAAACATCCTACTAATTATAATAATTTATCCATTTTTACGCCACACTTAGAGTCAATAAATGATGTTTACAGAAATACGTCTCATAACACCAATAGGAGATCAATTATTTTACCGTATGTAAAAATTATAAATGGGTGCAGAGAAAAAATTTAAAAATCGCGTCCTTTACTTTTCTCTTCGCAATTGCGATCAATAAGAATTTTAAAAGAATTATATACACATTAGGTAGTAAATTAACCATTCTAAGTCACGAACAAAACTCAAGCTGTTGGGTCGAATTGGTATGAATACTTTGTACACCCACTGTGGATTCAGAGTGTCCACTATTTTTCGATTTTAATTTTTAGGCGTTCTATTACACATTTTTTCAAAGGATCAATCAAACATCGTTTTTAAAGGGTGTACGAATACTTTGTACGATTCAGAGTGTCCGCTATTATTTCGATTTTAATTTTTGGGCGTTCCAAGCCACTGCACGTCAGAATGTTCCTGCTGGCGATCCGATGATCGAAGAGAGTCGAAGCAAGTTGGCCTGTGGCGTCGCGTTGTCTTCGCTCGGCAGAAGTGCGTGTACGTGGGATTCAGACCGAGAAACAGAAGGCGAGAGACACGGTCGGATGCTGAAGCATCCACGGAGGGAAAAGAGGGAGACACCGTAAGCGAGCGGAGACCCAGATGCTGAGATAAAGACGCCCCTGAGTCTGATTCCGCCACCGAATCTCGGACGAGAGTCGTCGCGAGGAGAGATTACCGCGGCTCGATCCTACAGATAAAATACACCTGTTCAACGGGGCCTACGATCGGCTTTAGATCATTGATGATTTTCGTTTCTGGCCAGGCCAGCCAGCATGGGAACGTGGCAGCCTTGACCGATTGAAATCTCGCTCGGATAACACACGAAAAACAGCCGGCTAACGGAGATCACCAACTAATATTCTTCACGGACACGTGTTCTCTGTGTCCGGACACCGTCGAGCGTGAACGGGCTTCGACCATCTTTATAATCATCGTTGGACCATAGAATCCTTCCGAGAAATTCGACCGAACGCTTCACGCCACGAATTGTTGCTTGTCTTGCAAATCTTCTGCTCCGAACTACATATGTCCGGTCTCGTACTTTTTATTTTGCAATCGTTGACAATCATAAGACCGCATTTATTTATTTTATTTAACAGTGTAAACCTACCATCGCCTGTCTAATGACCGGTTTCTGAATTTTTATTGTGCAATCATTGCGATTATAGAGATGCTTCCAAATAAACAGAGCCTACTGATCTTTATAGGAGTGGTTACTCCGTTACTCTGTTTCGTTGACAAATTCAGAACAAAATGGAAATCTTGTCGAACTCGTTCATCAGAGAACTTCGCTCTGTTCCCGTATAATTGTACAACGAATCAACGCACGAGCTTGTTACAATTGTTACAACTAATTGTTACAAGAGCTCCGGTACGCTATTCAGATCGTGTAACAGCATGTTCCGACATGGAGACCATATCAAAGGAATTCGTCACCTTTTTATCTCTTGGTTCACCCGAGGTGTGTTCGAGGACGTTGTAAAATTAGTAGACTGTATCGAGGAAAGATTGATTGCGTCCGATACTCTCGGGAATGCAAAATGATCGAGATACTGCAGTAGTTGAATCTCGATTGCCGAACAATCGAACGAGTTCGGAGTGTTTTAACGCTGTCGAATTCTGTAATTAAGATTAATCGACTCCAGCGAATTTTCCAACCGTATCATTCATATTGAATCCTGCACAATTGATAACCGGACAGGAATATCTATCTGAATTATAAACAATTTTCTAGCACATTTTGATGAAAAGCAGAAGTCGCCAATTAATCCGGATCATGCGGATCGACGAATTTCCACATACACAAAGATCCACAGTCTAATTATTACTAATATGCGTACATGTACGAACGTACCCCTCCTTCTCCTCCTGTGCCCCCACTCCCTTTCCCTCGTTCCTCCTCTCTTCCCGTTCGCGACTCCCTCCCGTTCCCGTTTCCTCCCGCCCTGCCTCCATTCTCCTATCCCCTCTGATTTTCGCCGCCCCTCCCCCGTTCTCTGCCCCCTCTCTCGTTCGGCGTGGCCTCCCTCTCCACAACTTTCTTCTGGCCTCCGTCTCTCTCCGACCGCTCGCCGATTCTATTTCTCTCGCTCTCGCGAGCACAACCGGTTTACCTTTGATCATTCAATATAAAACACGAGATAAGCGACGGCACACAGGCCCGGCGTGCGCGTGCACGTTCACGGAGTCATGATTCTGTTCCTCCGTAATTTCTGCCTCTGTTTTCCCTCTTTGTTTTTCCATGGCGGTTCCTGTCCCGTCGCGGATCCTTCCCCTCCTGTGTTTCTGTCGATCTTTTCTTCTGGATCCCCCGACAAGGCACGCACATTCGCACGCATACCCTACTGACGGCTTATCTGTCCTCCTCGCCTCCTCCTTTCCTCTACATTCTCGATCCTGTTGCTTCTTCTTTCCGGTTAAGAGCCCCCGGTTTGTTTGCACTGGTTTGCCGTCACGCGTCCCTCCCCTCACCCTCCCCACCCGGAGTGCCAGAGGAAGTTTCCTCCCGGTTGCAGAAAACCAGATGCTTTCGAAAGTACGGCCGGCTATCTCTCTGCCTCTAAAGACCGGCTATACACACCTCCGCGTGATACGCCCACGTGTGCCTAACTGCGCGATCGCTCGCAAAGCCAGCCAGCTCGGTTTTCTGACTTGCGACACCTCGTTATCACCGCGAGCCAGAAACCAGCCTTCGTCGGATAGCCAGCGATTTATTTCACGGCTAACCTGGCGCAGAAGTCAACAGCTCTCCAGCCTCTTGGATAGGGGATGGTGTTCATTCGGATACTTTTTCTTTAACGAAACTATCTACTGATTTGATGTTTGCTGGTTGCCTTGGCTCTTGAAGGGAGAACCGGGGTGCAAAATTTCAGATTTGCGGAAGCTTGCGTTTCGAGGTGGTCCTCAATTGCCATTAGCGGTACTTAACATCAATTTATTCGTTCGAGAATGAACTAAATTATAGTGCAAGATGCAAACTTCGTTGTCCAGTAACTAGGGTAACTGTACCGATTACTGCGGCATCATGCTTCGATCATACTTTATTTTAATATTATAAGCATTTTGTAAGCATTTTATGGATGAATGATGTCCAACAAAAAATTGGTAGTCCTCAAAACTTAATGCAGCACAAGAAAATATTAAGAAATAAAATCGATAACATTATATAAAGAATGTACAGTCATGTGAACAACAGTCCTTTGGTGTGATCGAGATAGAAGAAAAATGGTCTTACTTTTACCTTTTACGAAGAATGTTTTTTTAAATCCTGAGATTGTAAAAATATGAGAATGATTGACAGTTTTATTTGCCTCGCCAACGAGAAAACAATCTCATTGAATTGTACGAATTTATTCAAGGATAAATACTTATTTTCACGTATTTTAATCTCATCGGGAAAAATATCGCAGTAAAACGTACGCCCGCCGTAATGGGTACATATACCCTGATCGTTTATACGAATGAAATAGGCAAGACTCGTGTGAAATATACAGAAATCCGCAGGAAAGTTATCTGAAAGATCTAATATTTTGAATTTCGAGGTTTCAAAGGGTTCTTAGATCAGAGAGAAAGAGAAATTGAATTTCGGCCACGAAAAGTGGGCTCCTGGACCACTGTACGACGATTCCACTTTGCATGGCGGTGTCCGTCGAAACTTTTGCACTCGGTTAATTATAATACTTGGAGAAACGAAGACAGACGACGAAGACAAGCTCGATTACGTAAGCATGAAGTTCGAGAGGCCACGAAATAGCCGCTCGAGCTTGTTCAAAGATCTTTGTGTCGAGCAGAGATGGGTAACTGGAGGCTGTGGTTAGCGGCCAGACTCGAGAATACCGTGCACGGTTTCTCTCTTTCTCTTTCTCTCTTCTTCCGGTGATTTTTTTCCCGCGCGTCGAGATAGCAGATTTTATGCGCCGTTTGAGAGAAATGTCCGCGATCGTCGTTTTATTGGACAATCAAGATATTGAGGGAGATTGCGCGGCGAGAAGCTCTCCGACGAAACCCCAGAAGGAGGATCTGCCGGTACTAAAACGCTGCCTGTTTCGCCCGTACTTATTGCGATGCTAATTCAGTGGTAATGGAGTCGCTATCAGGATGCTAGTAGTGCAGTAACAAAGGTATTTGACTTGTGCGTGGTGAAACGTGCCCGCGGTGTGCGAATTTCGATGAATTGCCAGTCCCGTGGAATACCAACGAGCTTTTTGTTGTTGTACCAACACCGCGAAAATCAATTATTCTTTATTAGAACATTTTTCGCGACTATTCTATTGGAAAGGTTTCTTAAATGTTTAGAGGTGGTACAAGTTTATCGACGCTACAATTCCAATCGTAAAATATGCAGTCTGTATATTAATTTCTGGTTTAGATTTCTGTTTAGAAAGATTCTTGGAGTACGTGAAACGTCCTTGGAGAATTTCGACCAGCTGAAACAAATTGCAAGGCGAACAATGTTACCGGTTCTGCGTCCTTGACTGTCAGAAGTATTGCGAAAGCGTAGCCGCCTGATTTAGGACTTCCCCTTTGTAGGAAGAAATTACTTTATCCTTGAACCTCCGACACGAAACGAGCATGCCGAGAAAATGGCGTTCCTGAAATTTTGTCAATTTTTCACGTGGTGAACAGTTCAACGAAGAAAAATCGATTCGCGTGGAACTTCTACAATTGTCCTTCGCCCAACGAATTCCACTTTTTAGCATTCTGCGTTCGAACATTTGTTTCATCTGGAAGTTGTGAACAGTTACAGCTCGATTGCTCCATAGGTATAACAATTTTCATTGTTCTATAACCATTCTTTCTGTAAAAAGCATTACAAAAGGTAGTTTTCAATACAAGATATATCTGAGATTTGAATACTTTTGGTAGACCAGAGTAATGCTCCATAAGTATAACAATTTTTGATATTCTAATAATTTTTTCCCTTCGAATTACTTGCAAGTGTGTACACAATTAACTGTAAAGAGTATTAATCGAAGATTAATCAAATCTTATAAAAATCATGTTGTAGCTTGGGGAAAGTAGTTTTCGATAAGAGGTGTATCTGAGATTCGCATACTTTTGGTAGACCAGAGTAATGCTCCATAACTATAACAATTTTTAATATTCTAATCATTTTCCCCTTGAAATTACTTGCAAGTGTGTACACAATTAACTGTAAAAAGTATTACAATCAAATCTTATAAAAATTATGTTGTAGCTTGGGGAAAGTAGTTTTCGATACGAGGTGTATCTGAGATTTGAATAGTTTGATGGGCCAGTGTAAGTTTCCGAGGCATTACCGTGCTAATCGGAGCAACCGGTCGCGTTCGTCTCGAGGAAATAGTTGGCCGGGCAGGTTCGTCTTAGCCGTCGATTCTGTAACGGCCAGGAGCGCGCAAAGTGCGGGGCAGCAGGTGTCCGCGTGCAATCACGGCAAATGCGCATTCCAGCGAGCCAATTTAATAGCTTTCTCGGACTCGGCGCGCGGTCGCGGTCGCGCTCGTAAGAACGATCATTTGCATAGGCAGCGATGCTCGTCGCAGGAACGAGTCTCCTCTTTTGCCGGCCACGAGAATACAATCAGACTGTTTGGATTGCTCGCACGTACACCGCGTGTCCTTTCGTTCGAATTTTGATATTGCGCGCGGCGCGACGCGACCCGCATCCCCGATCGGTTTCTCTTGAATAATCCTTTTTCCGTTTGTAATTGACGATTCGCCACTACGTCTCGTCTCGACTTTTTTTTCTCTCTTCCTTTCCTCCATTTCCATTCGAATAGGTTTTCACGCGTTTCCCTATGGCCGCGATGCGGATTGACTAACAGATTCGATCGCTTTCGGTACAACCGTCGACTCCTAACAATGCTTAGATTCTTTTTTCCTTTACTCGCTCGATCGCAAGGGTCGTCCAAGCTAATTTTATCTGCTCTCAGTTCGTAAATGTCGCTTTGAAACGACAATTTTCTTCATTCCCTTCCAATCTGTCGCCAGAACTTATTTAAAACGAAATGAAACTCACTTCAACACTTTACCCATCTGCTATAGTTTAATAGTCTTTCACAAATTTGTACAACTTTATAATATACTTTTAATATAGTTTATTACACATAATAAACTTTATAATATAATTACTTCTTCTAGGCACGTTGGTCTCTCTATTGTTTCTAAACCAAAAGCTGATAAATGAGAGCCAATCAATTTTTCAATGACGACAGCAATTTCGCTCGTAAACCAACAAGTCATTCCGGGTAATATAGTTTGTTTCTTTTGGGACAGTTACTAAGAAGAAAATGATTAGATGATATGTTCAGCGATGCATTGTTGCAATTGCGTAAATCAAATTTCGAATAGTCAGACTTTTGCTCAATTTTATATATTTAGAACTCACTTTGCCTGTCTGCGTTAATTTGAGTTACGAATATCTATTTATAGGGAACGGTCAACGTTCTGTTTCAGGCAGAATATATTAAATAAATCATTGGCCGAGTTGGCGTTCCATTTGTAACGCAGCCTGTCTAATAAAAGTCTGATGAATAGCTTTAACATAACACGTTGCTGCTCATCAATTGCAAATCGTTGCTCAACTATAAATCATCGTGCGACGACACAAATATTTCATCCCCCTTGGAACAAGTAAATTTACCCACTTTGTATTAAAAAGATCTTGTATCATCTCTCTATTATTCAATTATCCTTGCAAAAAGGAAAGCATATCTTTGCAGATACAATAAATAACCTCCGCGTTATCAAAAATTTTCCAGGCGTAACACGGATGACTGTTTAATTTGAACAATTCAGACGGGATGCAAAGAAATTTGGGAAATCCTCGGATCGGGCCACAACGTTGGCAGACTAACGTCCCCTGCGTGAATATCGGTACCATTATGGGTCTGCGGAACAGCTTGCGACATACTATGCTAATCCATGCAAATCGGCTCTATTTTTGTCGCGGTGTACACTTTTAAGGAATATAATTATTACCGCATGAATATTAACGCGGCTTCAGCAATTATGATAAACAAGTGTCACAACTTCTTCAAGTTCCGATTACATTACGAAACGATTCGATTCCTAGCTGAAAACTCCCAGCAACCCCTTCCCGTCCCTACACACCGGAGAGACTAGCGTGCAGGGGTGTGGATCGTTATGCGTGCCGCGTAAAGATAATTAAGAATGATCGAGCGATCGACATGTCGGCTGTCGGAACGATCAATTGATTAAACGCGCAACGGTACAACGGCGACTTAATTGCAGGGCCAACGTGTTGGGAAACGGTGAGCTGTCGCCTATATCGACGAAGTGAACGGCTCTCGATACGCGTCGGGTCGGCCGATACAGCCATTGAGATTCTTAAATAGTTAATATTCCTGAAGGTTGGCTATTAATAATTCTAATACACGGCCTGACTCCGCCCGGTCACTCTAGCACGCCCGCGAACGCGATCATTGCTGCGAGCGCGGTCCGATTATGGGATCAAATCCGCAATTAGACGGTGCTGACAACGAAACATATTCGAGTTACACGAACTCGTGCGAGGGATCGTTCCTGGAAAAATATTCAACGCGTATTGTTGTACATTAGTCGTTCATGACGAAGGAGTGAAAACAGTTTATTAGTCATTTCAATTAACAATTGGTAAAAGAACTTTTTAGATATTGCTTAAACGAATCTCTTTCTCCGAAATTTTCTTTCACTGTCCTACACCCTCCAGTTCTTCAGATGCGCTTAAGTTTTTCAGATGTTGTAATTGAATTACGTAATTGTTAAACGTAATACTTTCACTTGATTTAATTGCTAATTACGCGAATCATGAGTGTTATCGAAATACAATGTGGTTGAAATAAAATGCAATTCAAATATCATATAATGTAAATTACGTGTGTGTATAATGTGTAGATTACTCGTTTAATGTGAAAAATATTTTATGTTTATGAGGATGTTTTCTTATGAAATGATCTTATGAAATAATTGAATACAATGTAATTGAATTACCTTGTAACTCTAATTCTTAAAAGCTTGTATTTTACACCTCTAACTCTAAGGGCTGTTTTGCTTTGATTTTGTGGGAGTTTTTTTCGAGTGATTGTTCGGCAATCAACGTGTTAAAGGAAGAATGATGAAAGAGGAGTATGATTGGAAAGGAAGATCGTTAAATGTTGTGGTTGTTTGTGTTTCCAGTGCACGAGATGAGACCGGAGGACATTGGGATCGTCGGTTTTAGAGGCGATCCGGACAAACAGCCCTTCATGGTCGGATACTTCAAGAGTTCTGGCATCCGGGAAAAAAAGGTACGGCAAAAGCGAGACGCAAGGAGAAGAAAAAAGAGCGAGTCCTCGAGCTTGGATTATCGGAATAATCCGTACACCGGTAAGTCTGGAAGGTAACGTCCGATGTACCAATCAACTTCTTCTAGTCGAACCCTTTTCGCAAGCTTTTTCATCCGGGATTAATTTTCTCGGGTTCGCTACCATGGTTGAACACTCTCGTCGCTCACCCGATAAAAAATAGTACACCGTCATGATTTAAAATGATTGCAAATCTACAGATAAAACGAGGCTACCTCGTTTCAAGAAATTCTATTAACCCTTAAGTGGTGCAGTCAAGATTAAATAATCCAGATGTTTCAAAGAAGTTCAAGAAACTTACAAACGACGAAGTTGGATCATTCCTCCAAAATAGATCCCCCTTTCCGTGGATCGTAAGTTTCTCTGCCATAAGCGCGTGGTAAAGATAACAAGATTTCGTAAGTTGTGTATTCGCGATTCTGGAGAACAATGGCAGTTTGCCCAAGTTTATTTCTTCAACGAAGGATTCCCTCGAATGATTTACAATATTTGCACGATGATGCACATATCTTAAAGTCGATTATCCAGATTGAAGGAAACCTCGACTTTCCCTGTTCTTCCCCAGGTCTTTCTCTGAAAGATCTTGAAATCGCATTGCGTAAAGGGTTCGCGCGATAGAATAATCTCGCGGCTTGCAGCGGAAGGACGTTGAAAAATGTTAATCGAGTTTCGTTATCTTTCAGATCCAGGCGTGCAGTATAACTCAAAGACCTGCAAAATCCAAACGTTGTATGTCAGCTTCAGGGATCTAAAGTGGCAGGTGAGTTGTGTCAAATTGCGCAGCTGATTATCTTTGATCCGTGTTGTACTTGTAGAAACACTTTCAAACTAATTTCTACTACATATTGTTGTACGTGTCGCACGTTTTCACGATTACTATAGTGTGAATAAATCCAAAGAGAATGCAGCATGAAGCATTTGCATAAATAGAGGTTAGTCGAATAGCGACAGTGAATGGAAGGTTCGAAACGACTCGTAACGTTTTCGTTTTTCGTAGTATTTTTTTCCTCCTACACTTTCATTATGCAGTTCAATGACGAAGACAAAATGCACAATATATTTCTCGATTTTATCCTTGTATCGGTTTAAAAGAATCATCTTTCAGAACATTTATAAATATAATATCAAATAGCTGGGTAGCTTTTATCTACAGAAGTGAACGGAATATACCTCTCAAATGATAAATATTTTCCGTTTGTCTCTGTTTTTCGCGAATAACAGACGCGTACGTGGACATTTATGATCGAGCGGTACCCGCAAAAAAGCGTTTGCTAATTTCGTGACGTTGCTCTTCGAGCGATCTCTCGTGCGTCTCGCATGACGATTTATGAATATTAATTTCGTAGGACTGGATCATAGCACCGGACGGGTACGACGCATATTACTGCAGCGGTGAATGCAATTTCCCTCTGAACGCTCATATGAACGCGACCAATCACGCGATCGTCCAAACGTTGGTGCACCTGGTGACTCCTGGTAAGGTACCAAAGCCGTGCTGCGCGCCGACCAAGCTCTCACCGATCTCCGTGCTGTATTTTCTCGACGAAAGCAACGTTATACTGAAGAAGTACAAAAACATGGTCGTCAAGAGCTGCGGTTGCCACTGATCGTCCC
Organism: Lasioglossum marginatum; assembly: GCA_028455795.1. NCBI lineage: Eukaryota > Metazoa > Arthropoda > Insecta > Hymenoptera > Halictidae > Lasioglossum > Lasioglossum marginatum. The sequence goes on from CM052271.1 coordinate 5,920,172, forward strand.
CGTGATTAGTAAGCATCGCACGGACACCGCACTGCGGAACCGAGTCGCGAGCGTAAACGACACCGTTCAATCGGATCCTCAAGTCGAATCGAATCGGCTCTACAATCCTGAAACGATCGTATAACCTTCGACGATGTTCACGCAAAATCATCCACATCGTTCTTCGAAAAGGATTTCCCGGAAAAGGGAGAACTCTACAAAAATATTTTTCGAGATCCTTTAACGGTGTAATGGCCACTGCCAGTATAAAACTCGTATATTCGTCGGGAAATGGGTCTACTTATTTTAATTAAGTAGAGTTAGACGTAAGAGTTAAAACGCTGCTAAATTGTACGAACAAAAATTCTATATCATTTGAGAATGCAATATTTCCAAATTCGTGACGGTTAAACCTTCGATGCATTTGTAAGAAAAATGAGTAGGTGGAATCGTAAACAGTGGAAAGATTGATAGAATTGTTGAAGAGAGTTCAATCCGAAATGTGGATGAAGATTTAATTTTCTGAGAGCATTCATCGAGTCGCCACAGGATCTACGAGGATCAAGAAGGCCGAGCTTTGAGATTTGATTGTTCGACTCGGTTCAATTGAACGCAGTTTCCGGTGGATCTGTGCCTCGATGCGAACGATAAGCTGATCGATGGCAGGTTCAAGCGTACGCAGAGAAACATCGGTGTTCTGGTGCCAAATTTTGACTAGTAGATAGTGTAATTTTCGAAACAAGTGCTTCCGTACTAACGATCGTAATAACTTTATGCTGGCGACGAATAGGAGTTCCGATCGATCGATTGACGTGCAATCTGACGCGTGATTTGTCCGATTTCTTTATTTCTTTTTTTTTTAACGAATACGCAGTAATATATATACAATACGTAAAAGTCCGAGACATTTATCAATACTCCGGATCGTTTGTTTCTTCATAATTTCCCTTCCCCTTCTACCCCCCCTCTTTAATTGTTAATCAACTCAGATATCGCATCTAACGTCCAAACGTTCAGTCGGTTAATATGTCGTTTAGTGATATTAATTTAATGATTCGAACTTCGATATTATAGTCTGACGATGAGAAAGAAGCAAGGACATTGTTCTTAAGAAAATCTCTCCTCTACTTTCTGTCTCTATCTCTCTCTCGTTTACCTTTCTTTTTCCACGCCTATCGTTATTGTTCCAGAGAACACTCGGACCAGTGTTCTCTGCGCGTCGAAGCTATCTTTGTAAGCGGATAGAGAAAGATGAATAATATTTTGTAATTAGTCTTATTTATGTCTGTAAGTAAAGCGTCTCTCCTCGAGTGGACAGGAAACAATGTATGTTAATACTCGTAGCAAGATTCATGCGTGTACAAGCTGTTTCATAATGCAAAACCCGAGAAGCGAAAGATTCCTCGCGAGGAAGCGAATCGTTCGATTGGCGATTTCCGATCGAAAGAACCGAGAGAACCATTGGATGAACTCTCGTTTGGAAGTCTCTTTCATTTGCGAGATACCATTCATCACGCTGTCCATGCTCAGCCAAAAATCATCATCGACTTCTGACGTCGGACAATAAATTCATTTTTTTCGGTGAGCTCTAGCTGAACATGGGAAGCGTAACACTTCTCGCAGAGTGGACCGGTGCGTATCATAGTTAATCAAAATACGAAAACAGAAAAGTAGATCATGAAAAAAAATTCGACAGAAAAGAGATAAAAGATTGAAGACTGATTTTTGTACAAAATTTTAATATCAATCATGATGTACAAAGGATAAAAATCTGCAATTTCACACAGAAGAAAATCATTATCGATCCGGTGATATTTTATAATCATTTTATAACTATTTTAACCATTTTATAATCGAACGAAATTGTTCATTGCAAGGTTTCTGATACGATTTATCAAAATGTTACTAATCCACAATTGTCTCTTCTACTTTATCGAATCATTTCCGAACGCTGGAAGTTATCTGATCAAGATGGCGACAGCTGCAGGTCCACTCTGCGTCCACGAACGAGCGCATTTCTTCTTTCTACGTACGCGAATGTAAAATAAAAGAAGAACGTACAATACACACGTAGAAAGTGGAAGATTGATCTAAAATCTAACATAAGATTTTCCAGTGTCGACATTGCCACGAGAATGGAATCGGATCGTAAAACGGCGTCGAAACATTACGTGCAATAGAGAGCGAGAACTTAATCTTAATGAATTAGTAGACGTATGACCTTTTTGTTTTGTCCCCTTCTTTATATTCTTCTCTGTATTTTGTATAGATTTGTATTTTCTACCGAAGTCACGAGAAAGCGCGAGAGAATTGTCATAGTCACTCAACACGTGAGATTAAAGTTTTAAATTATTTTCGACGCGGAATCCGATCATGCCTCTACTCGGGAATAATACCAGCGTTGTTTTTTTTTTGTGTTGCAAGCGGACGTTGTTTTTAACGAGCGTTTTAGCCGTGTGAATGGGAACAAAGCATAGTCTATTTTAGCCGATGGGTGCGTGAATGTTGTATGCGGTTTACTAAATCGATGAGTATATAGTCTGTAGCACTATTAACACAACCTTTTGTAATGACAATGTAAATATATCGTTGTAAATACGTTCTATAATACATACTATATTATGTGTACAACACACCCAGTGCAGATCTTTTTTTTCTATCATTTTCACGATTTTCAAACGACGATCGTTTTTTATATAGAAATATAGTCCTGAAAATCTGCAAAATTTTCATTTCTTATTGTAACTATTCTTATCGGCCCTAGAACTTTATGCAATTACAGAAGAAATTTTTTATGGTTTGTACCCACCACAAATTATTTTTATCGCTACTACCATGTTTGCAATTTCGAAATATACATACTTGTCTATGAATGTACTTTTAATCATCAAAAATTCTTCTCAAAGAAAGCTTCCTCGTTATTTCATTATTTTTTTTAAAAAACTGCATTATCTTATAAGAAAATGGAATTCCAAAAAACTGTTCCAATTTTCGCGCGCTGTCTTAATTATTCATTATTGTATATCTTCTTTATTAATATTCGTACATTTATTATCATTATTGTAAAGAATTGCGTTCGAATTCGTATTTTAAAAAATTTAAACTCCGTCTCTGTTCTACAGAGTTTATCTAACCGTTCACAGATGGCGCCAAATGCCCATGACACGGTAATTTGTTTCGTTTTGTAGCATAATCTTAGATAAACTTATATTTACATATTCACGGCCATTCAAAGCAATTTGTTAACCTAATTTGGAAATAATATGCATTCCAAATAAATTGTTCCATATGTAACCAACAATGTACGAGAAATTCAAAATCGGATTTTCGAGGATTTTCGATATTCCGACCAATACGATTAATTCACAACTGGTCGCAGTCTATTCAAAATTGACGACAGTTCACTTACCAAATGGACAGGAAACCTCTTCGCCTGTAACAGGTAATAACCCACGATAAAATTATCGGAAACACAAACGTATTACTTCTTTTTGAAACACCAAAGAAGATAATTCAATCGCAGAAGTCAAAAATGTTACACAGTACACCAGAAATTAATTTGTCTTCGAATTTAATGATCCTAGCACTCCGCGCACACACAGTATTGCCGCTTCTTTAAATTGACTTCTTCCATCTCTTTTCATTGGACAAAAGAGAAACAGCAGAAAAAGCGCGGCAATATTTGAAATGGTTAAAACCGCGCCAGCATTCGAACCGTAGCGTAGCATATAAAGATGCCTAACAAACATACAGAATTTTTAAAATTATAATTTGCGTTAACACTGCCTCTTGTTAAAATCGAGTGCTTTCATATAATTAAAAAATACAAATGTTAGATCATGTTAAATCGCTGTCTAATTTGAAGTTGCTTTCATTGGCAAATAATTTGGGTTGTCTCTCTCTAAAAAATCATTTTCTTTCTAGTCGCCTCGCGTTGTATTCCTACTCTGGTAAAAACGTTGAAATTGCACAAATATATCTTCGCAACGAAAAGCAAAGTTCTGCGGTAATGTTCACATCGAACTCGAGCGCACGCGCACCGTCACCGTGTGTTCAACAAACCGGCTGAGTTTCCCCTCTGGTGCGGTCTCCGTGCCGATGTAAATTGCCTCGATCGGAGAGAACATGGCGTCGAATCTCGAACGCCATTTTGATGTATCGTTCAGCGATAATCTCGCTTTGAATCGATGGTCGTTTCCACGATGGACGGCGAACGTGCGGTGGACTTGATGTTCGTGCGAGATGACGATCTTTCGTTCTGACAATGCTTCTCGTTTAAGAATTCGCGGTCATTGATACGGTGTATTACGATATTCGTATGTTTCACGGATCGAGTGGCTAATAACGATCGGGAAAATTCAAGGAATCGTTTGATGGTGCTAGTGCGAAAGAAATCTGTGCTGTGTACGGAGAGAGTATATCCTTCTCTGGTTTCGTGCCGCTGTCAACGAGATCCTGATAATCTGGACCGTAGGATACCTATAAAAAAACAAATCCCAGGAATCGAGAGAGAAACGCTTTCTAATCCGCTATTCTAGAAACAATAAGACCCGAGAGAAATTTCGGAACGGGTCTGAAACGAGGTACGCCCCTCTTCGAAGTTGCCAATAACATTTTCGCGACAACTGTCCGGAAGATCGAGCATCGTTCACGAGCTCTCGAAGAAGCTGAACCGTAACCAGTCTCTGAATCCGTCAACGAAACACGGTGTTCCTAGAGAGTGCATCCAGTGTGCACGGTTTGTGCACCGTGTTTCGCGCAAAATCGATAGGGGAGCTCGCACATTGCGACCGGAGTCGAGTGTGGAACGCTCTGGCGACAATAGTCGCCGACAAAAATAGCAGGCAAAAATCCTCGACGGACGTACGCGGGCCGAATGTCCTTAGCTCTCGGTGCGTGTCCTTTGGCCAGTGTTATGGCGTTTCACCGGTATTATTACGCGCGACATTGAACAACGCCACGCGCAGCATTGCTCGGGTCCAGGCATATCGGGTCCGGCGGGTTCAAAACATCTCGCGTGTTCGATCTCGAGCTCGATTTCCCTACATTTCTCGTTAAATTCAGTGAATGTCGTCCCGGACGACGTTGCTGAACAAATCCGAGTAACCCGAGACGGAGCGGGCGACGTTTCTAACCTCTCATTTCGAACAAAGTCCTAACCTCGATCGAGTGTCATCGTCGTTGAAGAACGAAAACCTGCACGCGTGTGCCTCGATGACACTGTGACAGGGAAAATAATTCCCGTCGGGAAAACGCGAATATTCCTACGCTGAACGAATACTCTCGCCGACTATGACGAGAACGAGGACCCGTTCGAACGGATTGTCGTCGCTGCCACCGTCGCGGATGCTGTGATTTCATTGAATGTGGAGTGCGATCTCGCGCCTCTTCGTCAAGGGCAAAACAGTGGAACTTGTCCCGAGGACGGAGGATCCGACGTCTGACGGTCCGACCGGTACAGTCGTCCATGATTCCAAAGCAATGGATCGCAACACGCCAGATGATCGACGTAAGGGACCTGCCGGCGAGCAACTGCACGTCGGACAAGAAGCTGAACACTTCTCCGACGCTTACGATTCCCGGCAGGTATGTTCACTTCAAAACATCGTATTACTCGTTTTATGTCTATACAGTTGTTATTGACATTAACCTCTTTCTCACTGAGCCAGTCGTCACCCTTACATGCTAATGTATTCACGCAAATGCATATTTCTGAGGAGAAACTTGAGTCTTGCAAGATCGAGGATGAGTATTGGGTCATTCGGATCACTATTTGAGGTACCGTACACTGCAAATGTATATTTTTGTGGGTAAAATCATAGTGCGATGACGGTAAGTCTGTCATGACCTATATTAAAGATTATAATCGTGCAAAGCTCCACTTTTGTGGATAGGTTTATACATATACATGCAAATGTATATTTTTGAGGATAAACTTGAGTCTTGAAAGATTGACTGTAAGAGAGGATGAGTATTGAGTTATTGGGATCACTATTTGAGGTACGAGGTACCGTACCCAGCAAATGTATATGTATTTCTGTGGATAAAGTTGTAGTGTGATGACTATAAGTCTGTCATGACCTATATTAAAGATTATAATCGTGCAAAGCTCCACTTTTGTGGATAGGTTTATACATATATATGCAAATGTATATTTTTGAGGATAAACTTGAGTCTTGAAAGATTGACTGTAAGAGAAGATGAGTATTGGTATCACTATTTGAGGTAGCGTACCCAGTAAAGAGGTAACATATATATGTAAACTTGTATCTTACAAGATTGACTGTAAGAGAGGATGAGTATTGGGTCATTAGATAATAATAATAAAGTTGTAGTGTGATGACTGTAAGTCTGTCATGACCTACATTAAAAATTAGAATTGTGCAAACGTCCACTTTTGTGGATAGGTTTATACATATACATGCAAATGTATATTTCTGAGGAGAAACTTGAGTCTTGCAAGATTGGGGATGAGTATTGGATCATTCGGATCACTGTTTGAGGTATCGTACACTGCAAACGTATATTTTTGTGGGTAAAGTTGTAGTGTGATCACTATAAATCTGTCATGACTTATATTAAAGATTATAACTATGCAAACGTCCATTTTTGTGGATAGGTTTAACCCTTGTAGGATAGCGTGTATGTGCGAATGTATATTCAACTTTTGCAGAACTAGCTTTAAAGAGTAATAACTGCTCTCCTGACCTATATTAAAGATTATAATTGTGCAAATCTCTACTTTTGTGGATAGGTTTAACTCTGGTAGGATTAGATGTATGCAAAAGGTGACGGCTCCTGAGTTAGTTAAGATCTATATATCAAATGTATGTACGGTCAACTCTTGTAGAACTAGCCTTAAAGAGTGATGACTTCTCTCATGACCTATATTAAATATTGTATCTGTGAAAATGTTTATTCTGGTGGATAAATGTAACTGTGGATCATTCTGTGGATTATGACCCATATTATTATGACTATATTCAGTTTCACTGATAAATTGCAGGACCATATTTCACCAGTAAAAATACAAAGACTATAGCGTTACACAAAGTTTATTTATAAAAACAAGCTATGTATGTTGCAACATTGTATGAATGGTTGACCATTGTTTCGTCTGTATTTAATCAGAGAAATGAATTGTTTTAAGGGAATGTTACTATTAGTAGTAACTATATTTCTAACGTTCATTAAGGTACGGTCAACTTTTCTTTCATGTTCCATAAGAAAAACAATTCACGGAACACATTGCATTCAATATTCTCAGCTGCTCTTCCGAAAATCGGTCACGTCCGATTCGGCTGGAAATTTTACAAATAGCTTCATTTTATATGAAAACAATGTCTGCGAGAAGGATTTTCGGCGACTTGAAATTTCAGGCAGAAAATTTTGCGAAGAATGTTTTTGCTATTTCTGTGTCACTCCCTGTAATTTTGAAAAGTTCTATGGTTCGATTTCGCTGAAATTCTGGAAACAGGTTCTTTTTAAATAAAAGGAATTGTTGGTCTTGGTTGGGTTTGGCTTCTCAAAAATTTTAGGTCAACTTTCGAGTTAGCAAAAATCATTCTCGTAAACATTGTTGTGTTATGAACGAAAACTATTTCGACTTGCCTCGAAATTTGTAATTTTAGGCTAGCCATAACTTGGATGTAATAATGAGTTACTATGATAACCATATGGGCTGTGATGAATAGACCAGGTTTGGGATGTAAACCAGAGCAGTACCACATACAAACAGATATAAGTGGAATAGTCAAACATCAATTACATTAGTTACAGCCCAAATTAAAAATTTCGGTGGTAGGATTACTGTGAATATAGTAAATTTTGTATGCATAAACTGTTCACTTGAAAAACTAATTACTTAATTAAGAATTCGACAGTGATATCTGTTCCTTGAATCATGTATATAATATTTGTATTTTCATATTGGAAATACATAATAGCGTTCTCAATTTGAATCGCAGGTACTTTACAATCTCGTATAATATTAATTAACGAAACAAGTATATGTGTTCTCAATTAAACCAGATCGTTTTGCAATGTGCGCAGTCGACCGGCGAAACAGATATTTTTCACGACGATTTATCCAACCCAATAATATTGCGCATTAATTAGTGCCGGTAATTACTCAAATTCATCAGAACAGCAGAACAATCTCTCCTTTGATTATTGTTGTAGCAAATCGACTAATTCAGTCAGATTGGAGAGCATCGTTTTCGATCAATGAGAACTCATCTTTAAATGCACGAGTTTAAAAAGAGATCCTCACAGATAGGGGAGGGTTAACCCCTTAATAGGTCGGAAATTCGCAGTCGGATGAGGTTCCATGGATCGGAATTGCCCCGAAGATTGACCGTGACAATGCGTTATGTTTGCCTCTTATAATTGCATGACTCGGGTCGCATAATGCGATTATAGATATGCGGTGCTCTCTCATTGGTTAATAGCTTCGCTTCCCTATCGCTGGCGACGAAGAGGGATGCACAGCATTAGGGTTTTTTCGGTGAACTTATCTCTTACATAGGGTGTGGCCGAACGTACAAAGTACACAAGGTCATTCGCCATATTAAAATCCATTAGAAGCATACAATAAAGTTTATTATTCTACGCTGTTTATTTTGTTTTTCACGAGAAATTCATCTGTGCAAAAATTTCAGCATATTAAGAAAAATAGAAATATAATATCGCGGCATTATTCTACGCTGTTTATTTTGTTTTTCACGAGAAATTCATCTGGGCAAAAATTTCAGCACATTAAGAAAAATAGAAATATGTACAACACTGTATTTTGTGCGTGCAGCGTACGGTGAAGAGATTGATACCTGTGGTGGGGTTCTAATTAATGATTGAACTTTCTCGGAATGAGGTTTAGTGCAGTCAATCGCCTTTTCGGTCAAACTTTCCTGGAGATGAATCACGTGGCCGATGCAATAGTCGTCGCGTAGTTTGAAGTTCGTACTTGTAGGCAATGCAGCGAAGCAGTTCGATGCATTATGCAGCCTTGTGCAGGCTGCACTGCTATTTATGGTGCAAACAAAATGATTTATGAAAGTTTAATTACCGAGAGCTCCAAGCAAAGTTCATGCCCTATTATTTCCGCGGAAATTGAAATTTCCAAATTATTGCAACATAAATACGTTCTCTTTTTCTCGTTTGTTATCAAAGTATAGGTTTATAATCAATCGGTTATAAAATCGTTGACGTGACTTCTATCTAATCGCAGTTGCGTGTATTTGCGATGAGTCATAAATCGTTAAAATTAGAAGATATTTATACTTGCAACCGAGTGTGTTTATGCTACAACCTTATATCCGATAGAAATATTTCTAAATAACGTTGTAAGTTCTTCAATGAAATTTCTGCTCCAGTATTGAGGCAGTAAAGAATACAACAGAATATAATGTACGCTGTAAATCTGGGGAAACGAAGGAATTGAAATTATACATTCACACAAGAATTTGGAGATCGATAGCGGAATCCAATTTTCCAGGAGAACAATCCGTTGCATAAAAGAAGGGTTCCCAGGAAGCAGATAATTCACGAGCCTGTTATCTCATCTCGACTCCCGGGTGGTTTCAGATTTCGTCGCATCAATTCTGATTTCACGGTTAAAAGCAATCGCGTCTGTTCCGAGGAAATGAAACGGAATAAAGAATATATGACCCGTCCGTGCTCGAAACACGGTGGCGTGTATACAAGGCGAGCATAAACCCTAGCCTGTGACGCCATGACGAATACGGCGTTCGTTTCCTGTACGCAAGGTTATTTATTGCACGGCGAAACGAGCAGCCTGTACCTGCCCGCGAACTTGCCTCCGTTCCAGACTTTTTTTGGCACTGGATCTCCGGGAATCGCGATGCACGATCTCGTAATTAGCCGTTTAATTACAACGACTTCGGATGAAGCCCTTCGGGACGCTCATCCTTGGAATCGCGTCGCCGAACCTTTTTTGGGGCTCGGTGCGGCGATGTCTCTGCTCATGAATTTCCACGATCTTATTCCTCGAGCGGGAAACGCGATTTAATTTTTCTAGTCGACGAATCGACCGCTCGATCCAACAGAAATCGCTTACATTTTCCTGGTTGTTTAGTAAAATCTTGTAAAAATACTGTCGGAGCTATTTTAACTCGAAAATTAAACATTTCTTCCGACCTAGAATAATCCCATTGTATACGATTTTTTCATTTTATGGATATGAAATTGATATAGCACCTCATACAATACTTAAATGTGTAGTAATTAATTCGATACCAACATACAGTGACTCCCACTAATATTCGGACACTCTTAAAAAGACGATAACTTTTTAAATATTGTACTATACGATTTGAACTTTTTTTTGAGAAGCTAGAGAAATTTGCTACAGGATGTGAAAAAAAATTTTTTGAAAAATTGCAATTGATCGGAATTATAGAAAAAATACTAAAAGTTGTAAAATACAACTTTTAGTATTTTCTCTGCAATTCCGATAACCTGCAATTTTTTCAAAAATTTTGGTCAGGGTGTTCCAATTGTTCCAATATCCAAAAAAATTTCAAATAGTACGGTCCAATATTAAAAATGTTGTCGTCTTTTTTTCAGTCACTTTATTTAATAATGTAAATCAGCGGTTTCCAATCTTACGCTGCTATGACTCCCGAAAAAAAAAATTTTTCCGCGCCCCTCCACCTTTTATATTTTTAATAGATATGATAATATAGACGCGTTTTAAAAAACGTTGAGTTTTTTATTTGTAGATATTATGGCATATGAAAATGAATTTTTTATTAAAAAATTTCGGCGCCTCCCAGGTTGGAAACCGCTGATGTAAACAGTATTGCGAATAATGGTACAGCAATTTTTAGTGTGGTGACTCCCTCTGAGTCGCTCCTTGACTGCTAAAGGTTAGAAAGGAAGGAAGATTCGAAACGGTCCCATTTCGAAATAATAACTTTTCTTGTTTAGTTTCCGATAAGTGCCTGTGGATATTATAAATATCTATATTCGAATGCATTAAAGAATGTTTGTCTAATCGAGGATGAACGGAGTTGTGCACGCCACTTTATCCGGTGTGTTACAGAAAAATGACGTCGACGGTGTTTGTATACTATGAGTCGTAATAGGTGAATCACCCTGCTGATAGCATTCCGAAATACTCCGGGTGCATTAACAAATTTGAAGGGAAGGCGTTCAGCGGGGAATGCGAACAATCCCGTGCTGACCGTTCCATTCATTCGCATGCCTGTCCATTAATTCAGGGTTCGATTCGCTACCGTTAATCTTGGCACATGGTAGTCTGCGCAAAACCCATAATAGCGGTAAACAATCGATATAGGCATCATAGCGACCTCGTTATCGGCGGTCAAGCCTTGGCGTGTGGCCAAAGAAAGGGCCGTGTTCTTTTGGTTCTTGCGAAAAAGGTGTCGGGAATTTAAAGCGACTGCAACACACAACGGCGAAAAAACGAAGACGAAACACCGTGCCAAGTAATAATTCTTTGCCTGAACCGTGCAAGAAGTCGTCCTTTAGCGGTGTTAATTCGATTTTTAGTTATGAACACCGCCGTAAAACTGTTTCCACGTTTAATGGCTCCGTTCCATCGACAAGAAAGTGCAAATCGCCTGGCAATAAGGAAGGTTCATAGAAAGCGAGATCTCATTAGGATATATATATCTTCGTTTTTTTCTTTTTAATTTATAGTTCTATTTCGCATGAACTGCATGAACTTGTGCAAAATAAAAATTGGTTGCACCATTTGCAAGAGACTGGAGCCCCAGATAGACGTTTAATTCTTACTTTAATAATTTTAGCAAGCTGAAAACATTATATAGATTGGCATTATTAGATCATTGTACTGTTTTAAACTCACTGTTTTAAATAGCACCTACTCATTTTTCCCATAAATGCACAAAATCCGCATTCTAGTTATTAGCGACATTTAGCGATGTTTATTTCCGGGAATAATTCGAGGAAATGGAGTAAGGAGAAAAAATTCGGAATGGCATCGATGATCAACGTTAACGAGCTCATCGCGCGCGGTTTCGGCCACGGGTTTGTCTCAACAGCGGTTCATTATTCATTAGCTAATAGCTGTAATTGTGTCCCTACGCGGCGTTGTGCGCGTCGGAAGCGCGAGTCGGTGTTCTGATACTGTAAAAGTATCATTAATTAGCCTGCAAAATTATTTTCATCGTTACTCGCTCTAGGTGAAAACCGTGTGAACGCGCATTCACCCGCATAGAATATTCCATAATGTATTGTGTCGATGTTCGATTCGCGAGATGTCGGGGAAAGGATCTTCCCAGGACATTGTTCTTGATCATGAAACTTTTTCATGCGGGAATTAATTCAGCGTTGATTAAATGACACTGACGAAAACCATTTTCATGATATTCTTCTGGGAATATTCTGCGCTAAACGATGAGAGACCTTTGACCTTTTCCACTGCAACGTTCCCTCGGTCTTTTTTAAGGGGATGGTTTTAATTAACATCGTTATCAACAAGACAAAAGCTTAAACGCTGAAAACTTGTAAAAAATCCGGAAAATTCCTAGAAAATAGTTTTTTCCAAGCGAAGCGTATCTCGTGCAAAAGTACGCAACACGCTCAGGACAACGTTATCGAAGGATCTCGAAGGATCTCCGAGTCTCAATTGTTTCCGCCGATTAATGTTGTGGAAACTAAGTGCCTAGTTTAAGGTGTGTCGCGAAGCTCCCTCTAGCGTTACAGAAAATGTTGCAAGGATGCTATAAACCGCGGCAATAATTACGCAAATTGCATGCAAATTGAAAAAGAATGAAGAACCGCGAGTTTCTAATTTTCGTAGCGAGAGATTCGAAATTCTAATTAACGCATTGAAGATGTAAAACACCGTACAATAAAGCGCAATGATTCGTGACGATGATAAAACCAGAATCTCTCGGAACAGAGGTTGTTGAAATTATTCTTTTTCCATTTGTGACACTGTGACAGAAAGCTCTGGTAAGAGAAGATGATATCGAAATTTGTAATCGTTATTGGAACCGTTGGTGAAATGTAATGCATGCATTTTTCAATTCAGCTGTCGTCTGTGACTGTTGTGTATGATTCCGCCGTTATCGTCGGTTTCGCTTGAAAACCACATTTTTCCCAGTGCCGCGAAAGCTGCTGAACAAAACCTTACGAATCCGATGACCCAGATTACACAGCTACTTCACCGAGACTTTCGTGAGATATCGGCGTATAGGGGTAGCCTCGTGTCTCTGGGACTGAGAAACGGCTGATCTGTTCTTCTTTTTCGCGGAGAGAATCCATATACATTCCAATAGCATCTGTTTACGAAAATTCATTCGCTCCGAATCGAACAGCCGCAGGGAACCACGTTCTAGTATCAAAACCCGCTGCGTTCGTGTTTGAAAAATGTTGGGACACTTTCTGCAATCTTTAAAAAATATAATATATAATTAACACCAAACCTATCCAGCACTAAAAGCGATTAAAATGTTTTAGCTTACAAAAACAGACAAATCTGTATTTGTCTCGATTTTGTGCAATTTTTATCACAATATCTTCTTGGATAAAGAAATTCACCAGTTTCCAATGATTTCCACTTCATAATTTCAATGATTGTAAAATGAAAAAAAGTCATTTGACTTTATTATATATTTATTATTAGTAGATTGCGGATCTTTTTATATGTATTTATGACTTCCGAAAATTTACTAGAAATCAGTAGAATTTTTATTGATTTCAAATCTAAAAAGTCTACTACCACTGAAAATTAGATCTTATTTGGTTCCACTTTCTCCAAATTCGTCTACGAAAACTGCAAATTGTATGAACATCCGCAGTCTAATTATGAGACTGCTTTCCTTCTTGTAATTATCTTACTAAGTTGAAACTAATATACATTGATGTTCTAAATCTTTTTAATATGTCCACTGGTTTAATTTGTACATAGTCATGTTTGTCATAAATGCATCAAATCCGCAGTCTATTATATATGAATTTTCACTATAAATCGCGTGTTGATTGCGATTGAACCGTGTCAGTGGACTCTATTCTAAATAAAGCGACGGCTGCCCCAATGATCTTGACGGATCGACGCGTTTGGTCATGTTCAGTGGATACTGGATGACTTAGATCGAGGTTTTTCCGGAACGCTCGCATTAACATTGGATTCACGGCCGATCGGGAGAACCGTCTATCCAAGAGGAAAATCGCGACGCACCTTGACGATGCCTTCTAGAGTAATCAAGCTGTTCATGATTTATGCTTCGCATACCAGCGCCGCGATCGTTCATCACACTGCGGAGGAATTTTTACGACTCGAACCTGTAGGAAGACTTTCGAGCACAATAAATACAACAACATAATCTGCATGCTTGATATATTGCATTTTTATCGAATAGGTAAATCGCATTTCTCAACGAGCGTTTAAACAGCAACGTTTTTGAAGTGGCTAGTCAGCTAATTACGTGACGAGCGTCTCACTTTGCCGGTTTAATTGAAAAAAATAATTGAATGGTCGGGTAATTGCAAAGCGCGTGTTTAATTCTAGTGTATCGAGGCGAGAGAACAACAGAAGTAATTCAAACATCATGATGACCGATGAAATGCATAATGAAACGGATGCAGTGTGCGCAACCTTCATGAATATACATACACACATTTACTATACATATTCAAGACGAAGATAGCGCACGAATTCGCGAATAATTTCTTGGAAACAATTGCTATATTGTAATAGCAGAGGTTTCTACAAATTGACATCTTTATTTTCATAAAAATCCGCAAAAATTACTTTGATACTTGTACGCATTGGACATTCCAAAAATATGCCACTTGCGTTCTAGCTATTACCAGATAAGGTAACATGGTTTTTAATCGCTTCGGTTGACCTCGTCCGCGCAAGCAAGATGATTGTCATCGTAAACTCCGCAACAAGTCTTGGAATCATTAAGGATCGCTGGTCGCAGCTTTGTACTCTCGGTTACGTTTCCAATCGAGCACGCCGACTAATAATATGCATCCATTGCTGTTTAATGGTTTCCCATTAAGCCTGAGAACACCGACTAACTCTTCGGGCACTACGAAGCCTGACAAAAGGACTATTTCTGCACCGACGTTTTCTTGGATCGCGTCCCATGCGGGTTCTCCCAAGTGAGCAAACGTAAAAGTCGCATTCTGCACTTGTGGAGGTCCGGGTCGTGGGACCGAATTATTAAAGGTAATTACATAGCGGGTACAATCTTCCGTCGAAAGCTTCTGCAGTCATTTCGAAGGATACGAGACAGCTTACCCCCCGCATTTCACTACGATCTACCCCTCGCCAAACCCCATGCGAGTACACAGAGAAGATCCCCTGTAATTTCCCTCGAAAGTAGCTTCTCCAGGTAGATTACGGTCTCAATTAAGGCGAAATTTTCTGATTACCCTCATTACGATCTGCATCCGAAACATCCGCACGAAAGGAAGCTCGGGTCTCGTCTAGTCACGACCCTTTTAATAAAACACAAATGACCGGTCTCGCATTTCTAATTATATAATTGTTGAAATTATGACGTTGCTTACATGGAAATTGATTCGATAAATTTCTTTATCGTTCCACTCGTTTTCTCCATCTTCTTTTGCCCTATCCTCGCCGATACGGTCACACGAATTATTAACCCCTTAGGATCTATTTTATAATTTCTTCGAAGAACAAGGAAGGTCATATTTATTATACATATTTATCTTTATCCTGTGTAGTCTACGATGCCTGTATATGGTATGTGCCCATAATTATAAAAGTGGTCCAAGTCAAAATTAAAAAAAAATGAGTTTATGTTTATAGTATATTATATGAGTATTTATGGCTTATAAAAATGTTCAAGTTCAAGCTGAAGTATTAAACTCAACAGAATTTAGTACGATTTTGCAATGCTATATTAATGAGAATAGAATTTTATTTGGCACCACTTTCTTAAGATTTGTCTGCAAAAATTGAAAATTGCATAAACATCCGCCGTCCAGTTACAACTTTTAGTATTCTATCTGCAGTTCCGACCAATTGCAATCTTCTAAAAATTGTTTGATGTAGCGAACCAATTGTTCTTCTAAAAAGAAAACAATCCAAGCCATATTGGTGCAATGCTAAAAAGTTTATCGTTTTTTCACCTGTTTTTTCACCGGGGAGAGTGAGAGTTTGCGGGACGCTCGAGTTCTCGGGATTCATTCAGTTGGTAATCGCAGCTGCGGACACGGGGCTGATTTTACGTGAATCAGAATGATTCGTTCGCTCTCTCCCCCCTCTATTCCAGCGACCTAACGATCCGCGTTTGTACGAGTGCATAGGCTGAGGCACCGCCAGCTGACTCACGCAGCCACCACGAGCCCGTCGTCTCTCCACGCTCTCTCTCTCCGAGAGAATGAAGCCACGTTTCGCCTCTAGTCTCGTTCCAAACTCGGAACACTTCTGGTATTCGCGGTCAGTTCCGTTCTCAAGCGGCTCGATCGCTGCTGATCGATGCGCTACGATCAATTGTCACCATCGCAATCACTTCGAACAATCAAAACTAATAGAACCGTCCTAATCGAAATCGGCCTTAAAATCGAGCGGTGACCAGAATATCTCGAGTTCGCGTGGAACCTTCGAGGAAGATTGTTCGGTTCATTGTGCTCGGATAATAATAACTGCGTGGATCCGAGGCGGTTCAGACATTGATTCGACGGATAACAAGTGGCGATTTCTCGAATGAATTCTTTGGACGAGTTCTGCGGATTTTCGCATCGACAGAAGATCTATTGATCTTGATCGTGTTCCTGTTCGGTTGGATTGTTCCTCGATGCACGGTGTCTCGAAACATGTGAACGTTCAAGATTTATTGAACGATCTTCGTAAAGTTGTCTTGATTTGTGCAGCGAAGTGGAAGAACGATGTGCTCCGTACGTGGCTTTGTTATTGTTTGTGATTTTTGGTCGCAACAAGTGCTTGCGCACTGGTAAATGGATTATTCGGAAATATAAGAGCCACTGTGTTTTTAACGGAATTTGCGGGTGAAGTCCCTGGCCACTGAATTAGGGACTGCTTCCAATGTTCTTCGTGTTGTACGCTTTTTCTTAATTTGATCAAAATAAAAAATGCAACGAGTGCAAGACACAATGCAAAATCAAAATTTCTTTCTTTGTCCAATTATCTGTCTGAGCTGAAACTGATACGTTGATGTCCTCGATTTTGTATAAATGCGTTTTGTTTCGATTTTATTTAAATTACACGAATGCGTAAAAATATATTTATGACACAGCAAAGATGAGCAAATGAAACGTTTTCAATGACCAGGGGTTGCGGATAGTCTTTCATAAAACCGTAATTGTTCGGAATGGTTGAACAATTTGAATCTTTGCAGCTTCCGTTGAATCTCCTCAGTGTACCTTTACACATTACGGGAATAGTATCCGAGCGCTAAATGGTCCAAAGTGTCCGCGGATATCGGTGTCCAAGCGAGACTGGGCCGGCAAGAAGTGGCGGGATCTCGATGCTCTTGCGGAGGTATAAATCGTTTATATTGTGCAGTGGTATTTCTGGTGACGTTATTGTCTGAGAGACAGCGATTTCCAGGATGACGAGCGAGGTGATGCTGGCGCCCACTGCGGCGCCTGGGACGTCCAGACGAGAAATAGACGACGTCAGAGATATGGTTAGAAACGCAACCGTCACCACCGTTTATGTAAGTTACCGGGCTCCCTGTGTGATACTATGCTATGTAGGCCACGCGATTACGCTGAATCTACTCGAGATTGCGAAACGTGCGAGAGCACGCGACCCGCGAACGTCGGGTCAACTCTGACCCTCGTAGAGTTGTCCCGTCGCAAGTCGTTTATTTTAGCCCTTGAGTGGTAATATAGAGAGTCGCCACTAAAAATTGCTGTACCATTATTATTGTTTACATGAATATTGTCGGTATCTCATCAATTGCTAAATACTTAAGTATCGTACGGGGTATTATATCAATTTTATATCCACCAAATTTTAAAAAATATCATAGAGATGTTTTTCGAGTTAATAGCTCCGAGTGCAAAGGGTTAAAAATAATCAGATGACAAACGTATAGAAGATGTTAATTGACTTATTAAACATTTATATATTGTATGAGATATTATATCAATTTTATACTCATACAAAGAAAAAATTACAATAGAAGAGAATTATTCTAGGTCGGAAGAACTGTTTAATTTTCGAGTTAAAATAGCTCCGAGTGCAAAGGGTTAACACTAAACATACCACCGCTGGTCAAATGACCGGTTTTAGATTTTTAATTTTACAATTATTGAAATTATAAAAGTGTTTCCATGGAAATTGATTCAATAAATGTAATCTTGTTATTTTTATAATACAAGACACATCGGTCACTTATGACGGTGGGTAGGTTTAGCGTTAAAAAAAGTGACTGAAAAACTGAAAAAATTGTCCATCTCGTCGCGAAAAGAATTTACTCGCCACCTCGTCCATCTCGATCGCCATTTTCGTTCCCGTTCATCCTGGTGTGTTAAAAAGTCGCAGGACGTGCCAAATCTTTGACTCGAATAAAAGAGATACTGTGAATGAGGTGGATTCGTTTTCGACTGTCGACCCACGCTATCGAAAATGCGTCAGACGTTCACTTTTTCCGATGCATGTACCGAATAGGAAATTCCTTGTCGACTGGCAACGAACCGCGAATCATCCGATTTTTTGATCGATTAGCGATACGCCTGCTGCAGACACGTTTATTCGATATTCCCAGTAACTGTTGCAGCGTTAGACAATATTCTGTCAGCTGCGGGTGTGCTGTTTCAACACAGAATCGTCAAGTGCAATAATTAATTTTCCACGAGGAAGGTTCAGGCATTATATTTTGTGGATACATATTAGCTCGACGTTCTGGTGTTTCAATGTTGCATTTCTGACAAAGACGTGCAGTATGAACAGGCTTCTCTCAACTGTTTACTGTTCGACGACAATGTCAGTTGTTCACTGTCGCATTGTGGGATCGCGGCGATAAAGGACAACTATGTCAAGGACAAGATTTCACTCTCGAACCATGAAGCGTCACGGTGTCTGAGCAACAATGGCTGTTCAGAATCTACCTGCCCAACATTTCGTACTGGCAAAGATTTTCCGAAAACGTCCCCCGCGTTTCTAGCTCAATTTGTACCTTGTTATCAAATTAACTCACTCTGACATTCTCATGAAAGACAAATACATTGAATTTGCAAATTCCTTAAAACCAAGGACATGAAACAAGGTGAAATGAACATAGCGTCATTGGAGTCCAATCAGAGTCCTAACTTCGAAGTCTGTCTCGATTCCTCCGCGTAGATTGACCCGAGTAGGCGTGGCTTCGTTGCTCTCGGTCCCAAAAGGAGCCGGAGCAGTGCCCCAGAGGGCATCCCGCGTATAAAATCTAGTTCTGTAGATCAAAGTCCTGCATGTTTCTGTTATTACTAGAACGGCGATGATCTACGGTGCCCGAAAGGATACGGCACTGGCCATTGATTGCTAAAGACGGCCGGGCAACTCGACAACGCTCCCATAAATCGCAACCGTATAATTTTCGTTATGCTCCGGGTGTTGTCGACTCGTTGCACAACTAATTAATAGGGTGATCACGTATTCCATCCGCGGAGCCAGTCCCGCGTCTGCACGGGATCCCAAGCTTCCTCTCTGTTTTGCGTGGACACTGTTCATGAGCCGCGTAGGCTCGGAATGACGACCGGCTACCTACTTGCACGGACCGGTCGGATGTCACGAGAAATCGCATTCTTTCGAACATAATTCTTCGACAAACAGAACGCTGCTGCCGCTTCGACGGGGCCGATGCGTCTCGACCGATGTGACGTGGGCAATCGACGTCTCGCGTCACTGTTGATAATTATAGAGGAGAAGGTACTAATGCGAGATACCGATTTTCTTTTATCATCTAGAAAGTCATCGTCACTCTTCAATCACAAATTGGAACTTTCTATTACGGTGAAAACGTTAAACCTCTATTAAACAATAAAACGATGCCTGTTAAGAGCATGTTACTTGTCGAATCATTGTAAAAGCTTTAGAGACTGCAATCTAGAATTGTATCAGACTAAAATATCCACGTTTATTTAGAATTACCTGTTATAGTTTGATAAATAAATCTTCCTCTTGCACTTTCTCGAGCTTCCTCGAATATTTCGGAACTCGCAGTTCGTTAACGCCTCGGCTCGAAGACTTTTTCTAGTCGCAAGTAAATGAAAAACTCGATTATGATCTAGAAACACATGTACCGGTAATGTTTGTTCTTACAGTGCCAGTTGAAACGAGAGATTAAACGGGAAGATAAAATCTGGAGAGAGTATTTACGAATATTAGCTTTCACAATGCAAGCTTCGAGGGAACGATCCGCGAAGGATCGTGGTAAAGATCGGACGTTAAAATATCTCATTGAACGTATATCCTCGGACGTGCCGGCGCACGTGTTGTGTCACAGATGAATAAAAAGCGGTGGAAAGCGTTGATCAGCGTTACCATAGAAGGAAACGGCTCGTTCTCACATTTCGATCCGCCTACAAGGATCGCAGAGGTCTCACGGTGAGAGTGAACGAGCATTCTCGAACGACTAATTCTTCTAATACTGCGAACCCATCGTTCCGTCTATGAAAATCGCAAGAAATTACATATCTAATTAGTGGTTACGGACTATGCATGATAGACAAATCGATCGTCACGGTCGGCCAATTAGAATTAATCCGCGGTTGGTTTTCGAATTTCCGCGGAATCAAAGGCCGCGAACTTTTTAACGAAGCAAACACTCGACAAAGACGATCGGAGCCAGCCGCCCATTGAATTCTGGAATTTCGAATTGCCTCTTTCGGCTCCTCTCCCCAGCCCCGGCCCTTTGAACGCGCGATCATTCGCTTTGAGCGTGCCGGAACACGGCTTCAATGATCTTACTGAAATACTGGAGAGGCCACTTCGAAATAAATTCTGAAAGTCGCGTATCGCGGTGCGTCGACTCGTTGGAGAGCTTTTTTTCTGCTACGGTGCTCTTTCTAGTTGCTGTACTCGAGGGACTCGAGTTTCCTTCGAGTCGTCACCCCGTCATCACCTCTGCACAGCGGAACTCAAAATTCTCCGCTCTTAGTCTGCTCACGATTATTAGTTTGTGGGATGTTTTCATAAATGTTGAAATAAAACAGTTCTGGAAAGAACTCAAAATCCAAGAATTGTTGCGGTTACAATGTAATGTATGCGTCACCAGTCGAGATGACGATCGACACTTGTTTTTACCTATTTCACTAGGCTATGTTTTTTAATAAGGGAAGAACTCCACTCCAATCATATCCTTCAACAATAAAAAGCAGCGAAAATAGTCGGACGTATCAATTTCGAGTTCTTCTTCGAATATCGGTGGCTCGCCCTCTCCTTGAGAACAGCTCTCATAAGTGATCGATCGAGAATGTTGATCACCTTTGATCTGTTCCGCCATGGAAGCGCTATCACGGTACAAGATCACCTTCAACTTTCGAAATTAGCTCTATCTTGTAGAAATGGTGTACGCGTGGGTGCGCGTGGGTGTGCGGACACCGTATTAACTTTATTCTCATGGCTTGAGCCCGTTTCAAAGTAACCACCCATCGCTCGTACTTACATACTATATTGCCATAACTCGCATCAACGATTTGCCTTTCAATTACGTGCCCGTGATTTCCGGTATTTCGCAACCGGGTGCTCGTTTCTTTGCTTGCTAAATAAATTTGATCTTTATGCATTTATGACAAAATGTGTGTGCGAATGGGACAAATACAAAACTGGGGAGATATTAAAACTGTTTAAGATTATTGTTTTTCTAAGCCGGTTAACAGAGGAATCATATTTTCATTTATCTGGGGTTTCTTACAATTGACGTAGACAATTTCTATTTTGCATAAACAGCGATCTCTAAGTTAAATCGACCTACAAAATATCTGTTCGGATAAATTGTTATATTTTACAAGGTCTATTCGAACTGAAGCTACAACTTTTCCCAATTTTTCTTCATCCATTTCCACAGGAATTTATAATAATCGGGCATGTTTTAATGGTTTGTGCTTTAAACAGAACTCCTAAACAGAACTTGCGAACTCCTGCTTCCGAGAAGCACCAAAAAATCAACAGAGAAAGTTGATGGGGTTTGAATGACGCTGTTTGTCGAACTTCTCTATTTTCCGTGGACCCCGCAGATCGTCCAGAACTACCCAGAAATCGGCGTTTTCATTGGCTTCCGCGAATCAAACCGTTTTCGTCGGCGAGCTTTCGCCTGGTTGTTCGGGACCGGTCCAAATTCGTGTTAGTCCGAGTTCGTGACTCATCGTACGGGGGTTTTTATAGTTATGCACGGAGTGTGTTGTGCCAGCTGACTTTCCAGACAGAGCTGAATGCGCGCCGAAAAGCCGAGTCGCCGCGTCGCGCAGTGCCGGTTCCCATTCGTGGAAGAATGGCTGCAAAACGGAGCCGAAAAGAGCTAAAAGCGAACTTTCGACGCACAGGTGCGGCACAGAAGGATCTCGAACCTCCGGAAAACGTGACGGAATGGTAAATAGTCGGGGCAGGGCTGTTGAATTATTTCTGGATGCAAATTAAAGTCCAGTTCTCTCGCGAACGCGCGACACGATTTGCAGAAGCTGGACGAGCTAGTAGAAATACTGTGGCTGTTTGTGAACAAACCAGTTTTCACCAGTAAACCCTTTTACATCCAATCAAATAGCAACTTCGAAAATATCAGTCGCTGACAAGTAGCTGATAAGACGTTAAACCTTTGCACCCACATGTACGCAGATTGTGACTCAATTTTATTTACAAGAATTGTCTGTCGAAGTACAACTTAAATAAAAGTGTTAAACCGATAGGGAATGGTTGGGACTAAAATTTTGGAGTGCAAAGGTTAAACCCGCAGCTCGATAATAATTTTAATACATACATGGCGGAACGAATGGGAGGTTGTAAAGCTGTTGAGAAACCGTGCTAGCACGGTGGAAGTGTCCCACGGATCCGGTATCAAAATACAAACGATATCCTTCCGACTTCTACTAACTTACTCCTCTACCAGAGCCGATAACGATAAGTTCACGCAAATATTACACCACGGACCGTACAACGAGTTGTGTTTCGTCGTTGATAAGGCTCACCAGTCAGATAAGAACGTATTATGCCCGGCGAATAAGCGGCTAAGAGGCGCGGTTAGATCTAAGTTTCAGAACAGAATTTCTTCCTATCAAGTAAACCAGAAACAACAGAAACATTAACACTAAACCTACCGAGCACTCGGTAGATTTAGCGATTAACATGTTTCAGCTTACAAAAATTACAAGGCTCTACTTATATAGATTTTGTGTAAGTTAAATTTATCGAATCAATTTTCATATATAAGCAGCTTCACAATTCCAATAATTATAAGATGAAAGATATAAAACCGGTCATTTGATCGGCAGCGTTAAAGTTCGGCGATTTTGGACCTCTCAATATTCAAGAGGGAGCAAAGTATGAGTGAATGAAGTGGGGATACATTTTCCAGCAATATCGTGCACATTTCTTTGACACTATATTACGATACACTAATATTACGCGAGTCGCGAATTTCAAGGGAAAACTTTGGAAAACCCGGTTGGGGTCGGGAAAGAAAGCTCAAGCGGCTGCGGGGGTGGTTTCTGCACGGCTGGCTGAGAGCATCGCGAGTTCGGAGGTCCCGTCGTTATCAGGGATCGAATCCAAACAAATGTTAAGTACGTGTCAAGCGGGAATAGACGGGAGACCCATTTTACAGGCTCGCCCTCGTCAGAGACAGCTTCTGCCACCTTTGAGGTATAAATACACGGCAGCGTCGGCGGCGGAACGAACGAGCTTTTACCGCGAAGTGAATGGGCTACTCCCCTTCCGGTTTCGATCCCTTCTGGTCTAATGCAAGCTAATCGAGAGAGATTGCGTTTAGTGGCATCCCCGGCCTATCTGGCATCGAATCTTCACGGCACAGTCGACGTTTAACATTAATTATTGCGCGGATTGTAGGAACATACCACCCTGCCTCTCGATAATCGTCGCTCGTTTTCCCCCGGTTGAATATAATTTATCCTGTCTAACAAAGGAAGCTGTCTTATCGCAGCGTGACCAGTCTTCATACCTCGCCAACAGATGCAGAAATGCCGAGTATGCGTATCGCGATGCGTGTCACGATGCGTGCGTATCGACCCTACGCTGCGCTGTGCTCCAAACTGGAAAGTTCGGTCGCGTTTCGTCGAAACAAGGTCAGCTCTATCTACTTCTTCTAGAAAGAAATGTAACTAAAATTTTATAATAAATTCTTATAATAAATCGCTTCCGCGATGTCGAAGAAACGAGATATCCCGTAGTGAAAGAAAATCGAAAAGTAAAATTGAAAATCAGCAGTTGAGAATTTCTCAATAAATTGTCTAAAAGCGACAGCAATTTCAACCGTGATTCAACAAATTTTTAGAATCAATGGAACGCAACAATTTCGTCTGGAAATTTGTGTTAAAAGAAAATGATTAAACTTCTTTTAAATACAATCATTATAGGCTTCCTAAAATAAAAAATGATTAGATCGAATTATGCAGTGGATTTAAAAAGTATTTCAACACCAGGTTCAATCTTTAAAAATGCTTTTACAGACGATGCAATTACAAGATCCATTTTTTGAACACTTTGACCGAACGGGTGCTATTAGCCGAGCACTACAGCGTTCCGTGACGCGTCGCGTGCAGTTGCATTTCGCAGTGATGTAATCCAGGTCATTGACTCATCGATAGACACGTATCGACCGGGATGAATCGTCCGAGGAGATTTGTCGGATAAAATCAAGCGACCGGTGATATCGATCGGGTCGAGCTCGAACCGTGACACGTGCTCAATAAATCATCTCCGGAACGCTGGCTCGTCCCGAGATTTCAATTATCGATCCTGATGTATCGCGTTGCCGGCAAAATTCTATGCGAGATCCTCGATGCAAAAGTGCATGCACGCCGTCTTCGACTTTTCGATCTCGACACCGTGAAAGTCGCCAATGGCGTGTAAATATTACCTTGTACGAGCATGGAAACGTAACTTAGATTGACGTGAGTTCGACGGGCGCTATTGGAAGAGGTACAAGGTGGTCCATCAATCACTCTTCCATTTCAAAGAACGACTTTTCTCATCCGTGCGTGATCTTATTTATCTTCATTTATCTCCACGACCCACGGAATAATTCGAATTGATCAAATGAACGGGGGTTATTAAGATTTATAAAGATGCTTCCACTAGAAATTATTAAATAGATTCTTTCAACGGTTTCAGAGGTTTTTATACAGCGGAAGGAATGATCCTCTTGAAATGAAACCACCGTAGCAATAATTCCTGGCTCTCTAAATAAAGATCCTGTTCTGTTCTTCTTATTTCACGACACTCGTTCGTTAAGCATTCCAGAAGGAAAATAGGTCAAGTTGTATAACATAGTAATCATGAACGTTACGAGGCGTTGCCTTGTGCTAAGAAATCCAGAAGACACAGTTCTTTGCTTCGGAGTATGAAGTCGCCGGTCGTTAACCCGTTGTAATTAACGAAGAACCAGCCATGGTCAGACGGTTCGGACTTTAAACGATCATTGCGTTCGACGAAGAAGGAGAACGAGAATCACAGATACGATCAGCTAGAGTTTCCGGTTATTTGTCGGCGATCGCTTCATTCTTCTTTGCTAGCTTTTCTCTTTTGAAAAGGATCATCTTCTAATTTTCAACATATCCATATTCAAGGGATGTTCGTCTCAGTGCCCGCTTCATTTTTTATTCGCGAAAATCGAACGTTCTTGGAACTCATAACTGGAGGTACTCTTCTTATTTGTCGGCGATCGCTTCATTCTTCTTTTCTCTTTCGAAAACGATCGTCTTCTTCTTATTTTCAACATTTCCATGTTCGCGGGATCTTCGTCTCAGTGCCCGATTTATTTTTCATTCGCGAAAATCGAGTGTTCTTGTGACTGGAGGTACTCTTCGAATGATTGTTGTTTTGAGGCCTTACGTAATTATCAATTCTGCGTGGCTCGCACCGAACGTGAAAATTGATTCGTTACGGACCATGTTAAGAAATCAATAATGTGCTGGCTGAAACTGATGCAGGTTTGACAAAGCCCGGGTGTCGATGCGAGCGTCGCAACGTATTGCAACATGCATAGGGAGCTTCGGGATGACTCGTTCGGCGGAAAACCGCAGCGCACGATGAACCGTACGGAATCACCGGCGTTCCTCGCGGTAGTTCGACGAGAGGAAAGTAGAAAGTCGCAGGCCAGATGCCATATTTACAGGTTTTACGCGTTAATCGGACGTGAAACGCGGCGGCGCACACGCGATTCATCCGGCTGAATTGATACCGCCGACTCTCATTACTGCATTACGCGTGCATCTGGCTCGGGCGTTGCATTCACGCTCCACGTGCAACTTCGACGCAAAAATTCCCACGAAATCAAATCAGAACAGTTTTATTAAAATTGTCAGATGCATTTATTTTCTTTGCAGTGAACCTGTTGACTGTACCGTTCAGGAAATTGTTGCATTCGGACAGCTAATCGGTGCACTTTCAAGTGCACCGCTGATGTATGTAGCAAGTTACTTTACCGCAAGCGACAAGAATCGTGCGGGACCTTCTCGTTAAGTCTTGAACACTGTTCAGGAAATAGTCGCGTTCGAACATTGGTCGCTAATCGGCGCTCTTTCGAAAAATGCACTATTGATGTTGCGTTCACGTGCGGCGCTCGCGAGTCGGCGTCCATCCGGCGAATCATCGACCGCGCATTTACCTGTACCGGATAACGGTACAATCCTGATCCACGTTTTCGCTGCTTTTTAATCCATTTCCTTGGCACTTTTACAGCAGTCAATCCAGTTAAAATTACTTGTCTGTAGGAGAAATGAAATTTTCTTCGGTCATAAGACATGTTAATATAATCTTGTCTTCTTGAAACTTGATTTTCTAAGTCACCGCCTCGGCAAGCTGTGTAGTTCGAAGAAATTTATTTTTACCGGATCGCTCCTCTTCGACCATTGTCCACTGCCTCGTGGCGAGATTAATGCGCCGTGACTCGATCTTTTCTATCGATGACTACTTTATGGGATTAGGTAACGTTACGCGCGCGAAGACGCGGTTACTATATCACGTCGAGTTACATGCCACGCTCGATGAAATTTAGTTCGCCGATTGCGGGGTGGAAGATCTTAGCTGAACATGTTGAAATTGAAACATTTTAATGGACGATGTTGGGCAATATTTAAAAGTATTCCTTAATTTTTCGTCTGGGTAATTTAAACAGCGATGTTGATGAAATATTTTTAGTCCGACGATCACGTATGCAAGATCTCAGTCCGTTCACCAGTTTTAAATAATTGATTGTGTTCATCCGAATCCCACGAGGCGATTGTTGTTTATTAATCGACCATCATCCCGCGACCTTATTAAATTAGAACTCTGCACGGGTTGATCAGTTTTGTAGGGAAAGTGTCCGTGTTCCTAATTTGGTTGGGAAGTTCCAACCACTTTGACCAACGGAACGGGTGGATACAGCTTTTACGAGCCGTACCATCTAATTTTCATGCACGCGTTGCCACGGTTTCACTTCTGCCGCAATACGGAATCTATGAAATTGATATTGTGCTTACCGATTAACCCATTTTCGGGAACCTTGAAACAGATTCGATCCGCTTCAGATGAAAAGTCAACGTTTAACATCTTTAATCGGCAATTGGAGCATTTCTATGATTCATTTGATCAATATCATACTTTAAAAATATGATAAGGTCTAAAATTTCATTCTTGTTCCACAATAAGGATTTTCCGCCGAAGGGTTTCGGTTTTCGAAGGGATCGTTCACCGGATCAACAATTTCCGCAGAAAGTTACCGTAAAAAAACGACATTGCTCACGGAACGGCCCGATATTATTTCGTAGCGTTGATCCCCGTTGTGTAATGCGCTTAACAACTGTACGTTAAATAGTTAACGTGGTCATCGGTGCGTGGATCGCGATCCAGATACGAAACAGTGCGAAGTTCTTTCGTTGGCTCGTTCGTGGAAGAACCGAGGCAGTCTTTCTCCGGCCTTTCCACCGGCAATCCTGGTGCTTCGCGCGCGCGTTCCTCGAACCCGAACCAGGAAGAACAGAATCCGTCGCGATGAACACGCGCCGCGAGTCGATGGTCCTGGTCCTCGAAAATTATTGACCTCGATCCTCTCCGTTCCCCGGAGAAGCACAGACACTTTCTGCGCAACCACCTTTCCGCCTGGATGATTTGGATACTACGGCTCGTTTTGGTAAGGACGTTGAACCCCATGAAAGTCTATCCTCTGCTACTGTTTCAGAAATCGGTTGCGCAACCGACGATCAATCCTTCTACTTTTTCTCTAGATTCCTACCTGCCTGCTTTCTATCCCATCGCGCGCCAATTAGCTCGATTATCGCCATCGACTCGCTTCTGACGCGGAATCCTGTAATCTCGCCTTCGAGATTGATCTTTTCTTTCTCTTCTAGCTGTTCAATAGCTATTCGGTAGCCTAATAGCGTCCTGATTCTGTCGGAGGCCGATTTAGAGTCTAGCTTAAGTAATTCTTCTCTTTATTCCTCAGATTTTCGATCACTGTTCGCTACCTAACAGCGTCCTCATCCTCTCAATGGATTATTACCACTATGCGCCACCTATCTAGCAACCCAGTAGAGTCTCAATTCGCCTGATCACTGTCCTCGACTTGTCTTGATTTTAACTTGGGTTATCCTTATTTTGATTCTCCAGTTTTCGATGCACAACTGTTCCCCACCACAACAACGTCCTCACCCGCTGGATCATTATTCTCGACTTGCTTCGAAGCCATTTCCGATGTTAGCTAGAGTTATCTTTCCCATGGTTGTCTGATTCCCAGTCTACCACTGTTTGCTACCCATCCAACAAATTAATAGCGACCTAGTTAACTCATTATCTCCGACTCGCCTCTGACGCGTTCAATAGAAGTCCTGAAACACGGGTAGAACGTTGCCTCGCAGATTAATTTCGAGTCCATCTCTTTTTTCCTCGTTTTTCTCCAAGTTATAATTGAACGCTGCTTGCCAGCAACCTAATAATGTTCCAATTCCGGAATATGAAGAGAACCTTGTAGGTTAACTTCGAGTTTAACCATAGCTCGCCAGTGGAGCTGAAGTTTGGCTTAGAAACAGTTTCGCAGCTTCCTCGCCGAAATTGGGTAGTAACCGTGATGTTGGAAGTTTTAACTCTTATCAGGATGAAAAATGTATCGATTATGATTGTATTTAGTGGATGGCGCGAGTTCTAGTTACACGGAGTCTGTGGTTCAGTCATAATTATGTTCTCCATCGTATCACGGCTTCTAAGCCAATGCATTTATGCCAGGACACAATGGATCCTCGCGCGGTTCTTTGTGAATGGTGTCAGTCGCGATGGTAACCTGTCGCGAGTATGAAATTGTTTAATATTCAACGCTTGTCTCGGGGCCAGCCCACGCCATTGTCTTTCTTTTTTCTGCTGGACAGCGTCGTGTACGCGATACATAAAAGGAGAGGTGCGTGGACGACTTCGTTGTCGTTTTGATTCTGATGTCCGGCACATATACACGGACGCATACACCGGCTATCGATTTTGGCAACGCGTCAGCTATGCAAATTAAAATGTCGCGCTTTGCTTTACGATCGGTCGCGTTCGGTTAATTTCTTCCACGATTCTCCGATCGGCGAAGGAGAAAAACGAAGGAAACTGACTGTACATTAAAATACATTCGTTTCTACGATTACAAGGGTGCGGGATACGACTTCTCATTTCCCGATAATGCAAACATGGGGTTTTTCAATAGTCAAAAGCGCTAGATAAAAGATCAATCTAAGCCTTTGACTACTGAAAAACCCTCATTATCGAGAAATGAGAAGGCGTATATTTTTAAATATTTAAATCTCTAGGCCTCTTCAATTTCCAAATATTCAAATTACGCCTCGTAAAGATAAATAGGACTTTTGAGGGCGACCGCGGCCTAGATTGATCTTTTATCCAGCGCTTTGGACTACTGAAAAACCCCAGGTTTGCATTATCGAGAAATGAGAAGGCATATCCCGCACCCTTGCAATCCTGGAAAAACGAGTCTATCCCCTTAACTGCTACCACCCCCTCCACCGTTCAGGAAAAAACTAATTAATTCGCGGAATCGTGTGCCCGGAATCTCGGTGTCGTCTCGCAACTGCACAATTGCTCCGATCGATCGCTCGCGAATCTGCGGATGCATGCGGTTCCAAAGCAGGCACGTAATTGCACCGGCTGAAAAAGGACTCGTTACCGTTAACCACCGGCCGATTACTATTTTGCAGTCGAGCGAAGCGGTTTTCTTTTTCTTTTGTTTGGATACTTGGCGACATTCCGCGGTCTCCCGATTTTTCCCTGAAACCGCCTAGCTAGTTTTCTTTTTCCGGTGGTACGAAGCGGCTGAGTTATCGACAGACCGCGAAATTTTCTTCCACGTGCGCCATATTAATTGATTCTTCCCGTACACACGCTGCCGCGTCGAGAACAGGTTTAAATTCTTCGCATATCCAACCGGATTGTTGCGATATATCCGTCGAACGTGGGCTTTCCCCATTTTTTCTCTTTTTCTTTTTTCGACGGAAATATGCAAACATTATTTCGTCCACGACTCTGTTTGGTTCTGTTTCACTTTCCACGGGATAGTTTACCGTTCAAGAACACGCTAAATATTTCATACTCACGGTATTAACACACTCGATACCGTAAGAGAGCTTTCTAAACTGCTTTCAGCGTCGCAGTTTTTCATAATTACTCAAAACCTTCGCTGTGTTTGGACAACGAGCTCATTTTTGTATGTACGTCATTCAAAGTAAGAAGACATCGTTCGCTCATCTATGCTCGTGTGCCCTTTATTCGAACAATTTTCAATGATTAATGGCCCGATATAAATTTATGAAAATTTTTCTGTGTTTATGCAGCACTTTGTAGATTGCGTACAAAAAGGTACAGCTTGAAAAATCGATTACTCTAGACACGCCAATTTATGCAAAAGGAGAAGTGGTATCTGCGCAGTGCTGACCCTTTTTCATTCCTGCAAAGTCGAGGAGCAGAGCACGATCACGCTATACTCATTATCACCGTCTTCAATCAACCTTATCAGTAGACTGCGGATCGTTATGCATTTATGGCTCCTGAAAATTTTCAAAAAATGTAGAACTACTGCCACTGAAAACAAGATTTTATTTGATTTCACTTTATGAAAATTCATAAACATACATAAAGAACATAGATTTGGGTCAAATCGACCATCGCAAACCGGCAGGAAGAATCGAATAACACGCAGGGATGAATGAAGCCCGAAAAAACGAAGTCGCAGGCGGGTGGCGACAAAGTAGACCTACGGATTTGCGAATTCCGGCGTCGGGCTTGTTACGTAAACGCGACGACGTCTATTTTTAAGCGTTCCCTCGGCAGCGCAAGAAACCGTTTTCAAGTGCACCTCGGAAAGTGCGCCCGATCCATGTAACAATGTTTCCCGATTGCGAAGCCGGGCTGTGTTTCTTGTTCGGCCACTAGCACGTAATAATTTGAATCTCCGAGGGAAGAAGCGCCTGTTCCTCGGATTACGAAGCTGCTCGTGCATTAGCCAGCGTTAAACGCGCGCCGAGGGAACAGGTAACAGGTAACCGACCCGCGGCGATACCGAGCCATGAAAGTTCCGCGCCGGTCAACGTACTCGGAATTTCTAGCCGGCGATCTCGGTTTCGTGCTCCGATTTACTCTTTTCCAAAGGCGTGCGAAGCGAATTCCTGCCGGCGAACCGGAGATCGCCAGAGTAATTGCGCCCCGAACGAAACAGGAAAGCGAAAAAATTGTTCGAACCGCTCTCGCGATCTTCTTCGACTACTCTCTTTCATGCTTCTTCCTCTTCTTCTTGCCGCATCAATTTTTTGGTCTTCGCGCGTAACAGATTCGACATTTAAGCTGCATTCTCCTGGTCGTGCTTCAAGGAAATGACTTCAAAAATGAATTCAAGACTCCTCTCTTTCATGCTTCTTCCTCTCCTTCTTGCCGCATCAATTTTTTGGTCTTCGCACGTAACACAGACTTAGACATTTAAGCTGCACTCCTGGTCGCACCTCAAGGAAATCGAACATTTTTCCTGCTCTTCAATTTTTTCTTTCATTGAAATACAAAACCTTTAATTGTCTAACTTGCGTCCACATTTTAAAATTTTTTAACATTGGGCAAACAAAAATTAACGTTGGTATAACGCGATTAAATGTATTCAAATAAGTAAGTCTGCTTTGGAGTTATTTTACCGTGAAAGTATACAACTTTTTGTTATTCAATTTTTGTCTACTTTTCTGTTGGCGTTTCGGCGAATTTCGCAAATTGTTGGACGAAGAAAAGATTGAATTAGAGCTGTCCCTAATTTTTATACTCGGCCAACCGTGGATCAGTAAAATACCTGCGGATCGGACTAAGAAAAAAGGGAAAAATTGTACAGGCCGCTGGGAGCTTCTTTTTCTTTTCACATTGCTTTTACTTCGAGTGCAGGGATGATGTGTCTGGGGTGACGTCTACAATTTTTTATTAGTTTCCTGTGGGAATAGCGCACTGCAGAAACGGGACGTGCCATTCGAATTGACCAGAAGTGAACGCTGCTGCAGTTCGCAATTGAACTACACGTTTATCATGGCGTGGAGAATGCAATCAGATATAAATTGGTTACATTCTGTTAATAATAAAAATGTT
This sequence comes from Lasioglossum marginatum, assembly GCA_028455795.1. Taxonomy (NCBI): domain Eukaryota; kingdom Metazoa; phylum Arthropoda; class Insecta; order Hymenoptera; family Halictidae; genus Lasioglossum; species Lasioglossum marginatum. Next base: position 5,952,897 of record CM052271.1, read on the forward strand.
TGTTAATAATAAATGAATAGATGGGATGTACTATGAAACACATAAATTGGACTACACATTTATCATGGCGTGAAGAACGCAAAAGGATATAAATTGGTTACATTCTGTTAACAATAAAAATACTTGTCTGCTAATAATAAAGAAATAGATGGAACGTTCTATACGTACTACGAAACACATAAATTGGCAGACTAAATGCAATTGTCTCGACGAACAAGAGACCAATTTTCCTCTAGTCTCAATGGATGGCTTAAAAGTGGCGTTTTGCGATAGTTTAAGGTGGAAATTGCTGGAAAGCAAGTATTGGTCATTTCAGGTTAGGGTCTATGCCTCTGTAGATGCTCGTTTGCTCGCCTTTCTTCGTCCACGCTTTTGCCAACTTTTTTCGCTGCATATAGCCTTGGAAACCGTAGCAAAACTAGCGTTGGCGAGACTTGGATTTCCAACCCACGCGATCTTGGGTACCGTTTGCCCACGCACAGAAGCTTTGCAAAACGATCGTGTATCGCCGCGATGCGTGCTGTGCGAATGCCTTCGTAACGTTGCCGTTTTCACGCATCGTAACCGAAACAACAATTTTATGTAATTACAACGGTAGCACCTACTCGCACTTACGACTTTAAGCAGCAGGCATCTTTTGCACAGTTACGAACAAAAGTGTACTTTTAATCAGACAATTACACAATTCTTTTTATTAGTGATATCTACCGGATCTGTAATTTTAGAATATCACAGCGAATTTTATATTATTCTATCATTAATCTAATATTACATTATTAATGCAGAGATATCTTTTACACACATTTAGGAACAAAATTGGTACATTTTTTTTATTGATCATACTATTGATTATTCTATTATCAATCGAATATTACATCTCTAACGCATAGACATCTGTAAAATATTGTCGAACTATCCAGCATCTAGTAATTCGCGTGGAACATTAAAAGTTAAGGAAGTGTTTATTGAAGTTCTAAATTTAGCTGCAAAGTATCCTAACTAATAATAGCAGTCGAATGGTAAGTCGGCAGACATCCGTGCGAAATTATGGGTCAACCCGATACTTTCTAAATCGGGCGACCAACGAAATCATTCGAGTTCCACTGAATTTGCGAATAAACCAGACGAGTATTTATCGTAATAGTTAATGCATTATAAATGTGGCGGAGCATGATGAACAATGTACCGTGAAACAATTCTTGCACCTTGCTTTGAACAGAGAAGTTTTTCAGCGAAATGAAACACTGCACACTTTGTCTACCAGTTATTAATATGGAATTTAGAAATTTAGTTTAAAGATTTTAATGACAATGATGTGAACACGATGCTAACTAAATCTGGCATTCCTTGCGCACCGACCGAATAATGTAATTGTCCTACTTTCACGGTTGCTTGATGTGCAGATGCGAAAACTGTCAAGATGGGATTATTTTTATCAACACGGTGTTCGGAAAGATGGTTAACAAATTTTGTCAGGAAAATATCATATCAATCTTTAATTTCGTCGTTGTACTTTTATATCATTTTTCGTTTTGCTTCGAGATGCGCCGTAGAAAATGAAGAAGGATTTTCTCGTGGGGTTGTTTACATGTCTGCCTCTACGTCGGTCAATTTATCGAATTCACGGGGAGAAGCTAAGAGGGAAGAGTACAAAAAGCTGCAAGACCGAAGGGGGTTGACAGACAGAGCTTTTCGTCGGGACCTTATCCTTCAGTCAAACAAACGTCGGACTTCCTGCGTCGCGTCGCGGGAATTCTATTCTTTGTCCGGAAACTCGCTCGCCGCGAAGAAGCAGAATCGTTGCAAGGATATAACATCCGATCAGAACGCTTGCAAACATCGAGAGCGTAATTCTTCGGGTCGCGTTGCTTCTTTCGTACCGGCGGACATCCCACGAAATAACAATCGTAACGAGAAAACCGAATCTCCCTTCAAACACTTTTCATGTTTTCCTTCGGCTGTTGTGTATTTCTGAAAAGGTAAAAACAATCCTCGAAGTAAAGTAGCGAACGATCGGTTTTATATTGTTCATTTTACAATTATTGAAATTATGAAGTTGTTTACATGGAAATTGATTCGATACATTTTTTTTCACAAAATCTAAATAAATAGAGCCTTGTCACTTTTGTAAGCTAAAACATTTTAATCCATTTTAGTGCCCGGTAGTTCTAGTGTTAAAATATTAAATTAAACACAATTGGCATACATTGTCTTATAATAATGAATAAATTGCATTCCTTTAGATTTAGTACCAGTTTCGTTTAAATATGTACTTCGATAGAGAAGTTCATTAAAAAGATATTTCTCAGAAAAACATATTTATAATTTCGAGCAAGTCATGTTGACTCGTCCGGTAGTTCTAGCGTTAAAGACTGTTAAAATTCGATGAATTTTCATGTTCTCCAATGGCGTATTAATATGCACGAGATTCGCAATTCGGATGTCAACGCAACGCGTGCTGGAAGTTGTCGTGAGTCGACTAGAATGCAATTTATTATGTATACCGGTTCGATGCAATGAAATGCGACACGCCGGTAATCGCATCTTTACTATCCTCTTACGGATAAGGTTATACCACGATTAGAGCCGTCTTATTGCCGAACCCAACCGCGCCTAACACGTTCACGTGGTCTAGGTAGCACGATCAATTTTGTAGTGTGGATATACATTTAAGATGTTATGCACTTCGACTCAGATTTTACACTTCTGGATTTCTTCCCCATCGAACCATGAAAGCTTTTGTTATCCAATTTTGGTCTACGCTTTTAGCTTATATTTTAACGAAATCCTCACAAAATCTTTGAACACAGAAAAAATGAAAATTGAACTTGCTGTGAACATTAATGTGCTTCCACGATAATTTTGACAGACTTTTTGCTTGAAGGAAAGAAGAAAAGATTATTTACAAGTTTCACAATGAATGTTACGAAAAATGAAAATTGAACTTGCTGTAAGCATTAATCTGCTTCCACGATAATTTTGACCGACTTTTTGTTTGGAGGAAAGAAGAAAAGATTATTTTCAAGTTTCAAAATGAATGTTACGAAAAATGAAAATTGTGCTCCGACGTAACGAAGTTAAGAAGAAAAGATTGTCTTCAAGTTACAAAATGAATGTTACGAAGATACAGTATATTTCCTTGTTCAAAACTGTGGCAGCAACGTTAACATGCATCGCATTTTCAGGGGACAAACTCTCCCGTTGATTCTGTGTTGTAATTAATTTACATTATACAGAGGATATTCGAGCGTTCAAAAGTTGCTAATTATAATAGTGCATCTCTCGTTTGCTTTATGGAGATGTCCGTAACCGCCGCGGGGAATTCGGGCATCCAACAGCTACCATCTGTGAAACGTGGTTCGCTCCGCCGCAAAGCGGACATCTCCTTCAACAATTTCGAAACGGACGAAATCTGCTCTAAAAAGCGCATCCACTTTCATTCCGATTTGTGTCAAGATACACTTTGAGCGTTCAGGAATGACGTTGCACCGAGTAGCCGCACACGGATGCACCTGCACGTCGAAAAAAGCATCGCGGCGAGAGTGCCAACACCCATTTTAATAATTTCTAAAGAAGAAACTTTGGTACTAAACATTCAAGATTGGTCGAAACCATGCATGCAGAGCATTTTAGGTATGCAGCTAGCGAGGTCGTAGAAATTCTGAAAATGTTGAGATAACTTTAGAATTTTATGTAATCATTATCCAACTGTCTTGTCCTTCTTTAATTATTTGAATAGGTTGAAAATATCAGTATTCTCTAATTCGTTTTAGTTCTACTTCCTTAAATAGGATTAAATAGGAAATTGCATCCACTCCATCTTGTCGAAAATGCAAGTTTGAATAGGTTGAAAGTATTAATATTTTTGAATTTGAGTTTTAACCCTTCTACTTTTTTAATCAGCATCTTGTCGGAAATGCATGAAACCCGGCACAGATTTATAAAAAATAATTTCTGCACTGAAGGGTTGAATTTGTGTTTTATAAATTTTCGAAGAATTTATTCGCGGCGGACGCGCGACGATCCTCGGTCTGTTTGTCGGAGATCATCGAACCGAAACTCGAGTCCCGATGGAATCGATCAAGCTCGTCTCTCTCTCCTTCTTTCTTTCCGTGTGTTCCTAACGCAATACTCCGTGTCGTATAACAACTAGTTGTTAGCGATGACATAGCTTCTTTTTATAGACGGCACGTATACGCGCGTAATGCACGCGCTTACCTTTTTCCGCGTGCTGATTGGCGGCTCTATAAGCTCGGATGGAATCTTTTCGCTTGTGTGCTCGTGAGCGATGCGTCAAGGGATGTTCTAGTTTAGGCGAGCGATGTTTAAAATTTCTTTTATTTGTTTACTTATAGTTTATTTTAATGTGGTCATATTAACAGAGAGCTCATTAGCGACCACATGGTTTATAATTGATTGTAATATATCTATGGCTTATGAAAATGTTGGAAAAAGGCCAGAATATAAAATTCGATAGAATTTTGTACAATTTTTATTTGTCTTAGATCTACAAAGGCTGTTCCCATTAAAAATAGGATTTCACTTCATTCCACTTCCTTAAAATTTGTCTAGAACAATTGGAAAATGCATGAGACATAATGCATAATTTGCAAAGAGGGCTACGGTTAATGTTGACATTGAGACGACACAGATTTGCAGCAGTTGATACATATCGATGGATCTAAAGAAGAGGAGGATGTTCTTGATGAAAATTTCTTTTGAAGCAAATTGAACAAAGGAATCGCGAAATTATACAGTGTCTAGTCGGATTGTCGAAGTCGGAATTGCAAGAGGAATTAAGAGATTAGCTCCCCGAGCTTCGAGAAGCGTCTCGAAACACAATTAGCATCGAAGTTTGCCGTGCAATTAGCCGCAGGGCGAAATCTGTTGGTCACCGTGTCGTCGAAGGAGCAACGAACACGTGGACGGAAGAGAAATTTTAATTACAGAGAACGATCGATCGTAAAACAAGGCAAAAGTGGCTCTCGATGAAATTGAATATTAACAAGGCGTCGTCGTTCGACGTCGCGATTAATCGACTGGAAAGGCAACGCGAAAATAACAGAGTGAATGAATTCACGATTACGGAAACATAGGCGACGTGCACGATCGTCGCGCTTTCGTGTTGCATTCTCTCTTGACTTGCGCTGAAAAGAACCTAATCTCTTTCACACGTATATTTTAATAGCCGCCATTCGATAGACAATTCAGTTTTAATTTTTCGAATCGCTTCGCCTAAACATCAGAGAATGTTCGAGAATACTAATTATAAATTAATTAATATAAAAATTAACTAACAATTCTTATACCATTATTCAAAATATTTGTTGCACTATTGAATTTGTATTGAATAAATTACTAAACGTATTTAATATTTTAATAACTTTTACATTAAGCAGCTCACATGTCACCGTCGTAAAAGTAAAAATAACACACTTACAAAATTTCTAAAAGAAATCTGCATTCCTCTGAATTTATTCGCGATTTTAACTCTAACCAGGTCAAGAGCGAATTTATAATCAGAATTATTAAGCGAAAAATGGAAAAATTCTTTTCGCCTGCCTGGATGATTGTGTTGAATTCATATCCGAATGTTTGCATGCGAAAGCTGATAATCCGTTTAAAAAGACAAATGCAGAACCACGTACGACGTGTTTTCTTCAAGTTATTGTTGTATAATGTGATATGGAAATTCCGTGGCACAAATAACTATTTCGTCACTTTCAATCATTTTTCGTTTTGATGTGACAACCCACATCTCTGCAGCAGCACCACCAGCAAATCTCCTTGGAATTTCATTTGCCGGTGATATATGCACTTTCACGGTTTATTTAACAGGATCGCAATTTCGTGCGAAATTGATCATTTCCGAGGAATTGCGCGTGTCTCGTTTCACTGGGCTGCGCCTTCGTCAAACGAATTTAGGAGGAATCCTATCCTACGACGATCGATAATTGCTGGTTAGTCGAATTGTTGAATTGCACGATTTTTAGGGAAACTGCTCCGTCTTTGAAGAGACTCGGCGAAGCATACTCTCTGGAATTTAGATTAAAGATTCTTCCTGTCGTTTGCCGAGTGTCCTTTCTTCTCTCATTAATAGACAGCTGATTTTACGCATTTATGACGAAACGGAGTAGATGTAATTTAAAACAGTAGAAAAACATTAAAAGAATTTAAAAATGCTGTTGTATTATTTTCAATTTATTGAACATATTAAGAAAGAAAAATTTTAATTTCACCCCAGTTTGTTGCAATGGACAACGGATTTTATGCATTTATGACGAAAATCAGTAGGTGAAACGGAAAACAGTAAAAACATTTTAAAAATGTAGAAATGCGGAGACGTTACTTTCAATCAGTTACAATTATATTTACACAAGAAATAAATCTTTATTTAGCTTCGTGTGCACGCAAATGTTGTAGAAACATTTTATTTTGCGTAAAGATCCGCTGTCTATTCATTAACCACTTGATTAATTTCACACGAAGTGCTTCGGTTAAGATTTCACGATTTAATTAAGCGAACGTGATTCAACGAAAATGGTCAAAAATAGTTTGTACTCTCTGTGATTTATTTGGAACATTCAGGGAAAATTTAATCACGCGGATATTGTGCTTCTAATGCTCTTATGCGTCGAAATACTTTCGTGAACCGGTGTATAATCGTTTTGGAAATATCGCTGATGCAATTATCGGCGCCGATGAAATATGGAACGCGACGGCCGTGTTTCGGGCGAGGTAACCGAATGTTTAAACAAGCCCCGGAATTTTGCCCAGTCTTTCCTGCTGTATTCGTCTCGGGGGATGATGGCGCATCGAATATTGAAGACGTTTGAGACCGCCCGGGCCTTTTCACCGTGCCAACGTCCCCTTAAATCGTTTATGCTCTATACTTGATTATCTGACCTCTCCGGAATTTTTTACACGCTTTTCACCAAGTCAAATTCTCTAACCGCTTGCTTTTACGAGCAGACTGCGGACCTTCATGCATTTACGGCACGTGTAAATACGTGAAATACGAGTGCACGTGCATCTCAGCAAACATTAATGGCACTTCGATTCCGTTTTGACTGCGAGAGACCTGTTTCTCAGCACTTTACCAACCGGAATCTTTCTGCAGTTTGTAAATACGTTCTTCACGGTGAGAATTCATCGATGATGACCTCGCAAAAACGTTATTACACTGCATGGAATACAACATGTTATTTATGTTTGATTTTTAAGTGCCATTTTTACCAATTGAACACGATCGAAAGTGTCTCTTCACTGTTCCCATTTCGAATGATTGAATTGGGCCCAGTTTGTAAAACTCGGTGGAAAACGTGACGGTCGCCTGTTCCGAAGGATGACGACTGTACAACAATGGCAGTACCGGTCGATAACAATGATTGGCCGGACTTCGTTGACCCCCTTAGCTTGCTCACGTGCCGTAGCCTCGCCCAAATGTTATAAATTGCCTTTTTTCCCGACCAAAATACCTGAGCAGCTTCTTCGTGACTGCCCCGTGACGTAATCGAGGCTGTTACCGTAATTAAATTTGAAAACGCGACTGACTCTTAATTAATTGGACCAACTTCTAACGGGAGTGCAAAATTTATTCAGGTGTTGTGCGATTTTCATTATAATACGCTCAGGAATAAGTAGCTTGATTACGTATCTCAACAATCGTAGCATAGAAAATTTGAGATTTAAGATTAACACTACATATCAATCTTGCTATTTATTTTACTTATTTTTTAGAACTCGACTCTGAATATACAGGGTCGTTCAAAATTTAATCCCCACGATTTTTCACGCATTTCTGACAGTCTGGTAAAACAATGTTTCGAAGAAAAGTTAGGAATTTGAGAAAGGTTTCATTTCATTAAAAGAATCAAGGTCCTTCCTAAGCACCTTCACTTCTTAAATGACACTGTAGCATTACAGGCGACCTCAAGGTGAATTCAATGACCTAGCACATTATGACCTTGCGGTAACCTTGAACAGAGAAATCGGCAAGCACCTGTCACTATGATGTTTGACCTACTCCATTGGTAATTCCCAATTTTTCCTGACGATTTCTCTGCTCAAGATTACCTCAAGGCCATCAAGTGTTAGGTCGTTGAATTCTTTGATTCGAGACCTTGACTCTTCATTGAAAGGAAACTTGCTTTAAAATCCCTAATGATGCAATTTGTAGATCATTGTAATATGATTTTTGAAATGTTATTATTCGTTTAGCAGAACACCCGTGCGAGGCGTTTCAGGGTTTTAGGCAAGGGCTGGCTGCGCTCGAATATTTTCGTAACAATAAGGCGTGAAGAAGCGTCTCGAGTGGCTAGCAAAGAGGCTCGTCTCATTGTTCGATCGAAGACGGAGCGATAAAGATCGGCGGTTCGTGATCGCCAGTCGATGATTTTATAGGCGGAAAAGTGTTGTCGAGACACCCGCAATGCTTTCAAAGCTCGCCACTCCTTGAGAAATATTTTATAAATAAGTGGCCGAGTTTTTGGGAATTCCTCCCGAGAAAACTACTTGTTACTACTACTCCCGAGAAAACTACTTGCTATTCTAGCCAAACTTGGAGGGATCGTCGTTCCTATCTTGATTATTCATTTGGAGGAATTGATAAAATAAAGTTGATAAAATCTTTCCATCATATTGATCTTTTACCATTGTCTCAATTGGACACCAAGGGATGAAGTAAATTGGAAAAATGAGGGGTGGGTTTATTTATCGGTTGTAATTAATTTGTTTATTCTCTTTCTGTTCCAGGCCAAACAACGTGCCTCCGTGAAATGGCTCCTGTCGAAGGCGTACAACAACCGAGTTCCCGAAAACCTTCGCGAGCCCTATTATGTTGACCATGAGGTATGTAGATTGTAAATCGTAGTTATTCTACCTATAAAGAAATAGCTAAAAATACGTCTAGTGCCTATAATAAATTCTAAGGTTTACAAAAATTTTCGTGTAAAATTTATAGAACCTGTAAATAAAGTTTAATGAATAAATTGTAGAAATAATGAACACAGTTTGGGGCCTACGAATAAGTTGTAGAATCCAGAAGCAATATTTAGGACGTACGAAAAAATTTCAGGAGATATGAATAAAGCTCAGGGTGTACGGAAGTTTAATTTCGCTGAGTGTGCTTTCCTTTAATGAAGAGGAGGTACGTATCATTCTTTGGTACAAGAATGTCGAGAGGATTGGGAGATGCTTAAAGGGGCGGTTTCCGCAACTTTTTAAGACGTCCTGGAAACTCTTTTGTGGCACACGTGGTTATTTAACGACGGAGAGGAAAACCGGTTCCGTCGTGGAAAGGCATACAAAGTTACTTCTCGAGAGATGCTAATAAACTTTTCTAAGAAGTATTCTTGCCGAAAGTCGATAACGAGCACCGGAAATCTCGGCAAACTTCCGCGGAAATAATGAGAAACGGACGCGCAAATCTCTTTCATTGGAACGCGCTGACATTCACACTTCCGGCCAACAATTTACACATCGATCAACACGACATATATGTTAAATAACATTTTTCTCTTGTGCAACAATTTTTTGTAGACAATGCTCTAGCTTCCCCTTCTTTTTGAAAAAGTGGTCGCCGATTGACTTTAATTAATTTCGTACCAGTTTTGAAAAGATTTCTCATAAAGACATTTATAATCTTAATATTTCTGAAAGAACCAATTAGGAGCGATTGGCAGAACCAAAGTACCAGTTAGCAAGTTAATTAAGATAGAGATTGAAAGAAGAAAAAATAATTTTGTCGAGTTCAGCTAGACCAAAATTTTACGAAACGTTGAGAACAGGATATTGTAGAACAGAGTAGAATTTAACCGTGTTCGCACCCTGTTGAAAACTGATCGGCGCAGAGAATGGAATCTCTAAATTTATCTATGAAAATGGGTAAGTTCGCGCAAACATCCGTGTCCACTGGTGACGTCGACGCAAAGAAAAACCGTGTTACGCCATTACGGCATCGTAACCGCACCTTGGGTTCGTCGCGCAGCATACACATACGCGGAAGCGTCGGTTGTTGTCGTTGATCCAGTTAAACCAATCAAATTACCCAGCGATGGATCCTCGTTCGACCTGTTTTACCTCGGCAGTAAATCATGGAGTTGCCGTGACGAGCGGTGCCTATGCTCGGTGTTTATCGTTCCGCAAGATCCTGGGATATGTACTTGATCAAGGATCTATTTTTCGTCTTGCCGTGTACGCGATCTGGTGCGAGATCGACCGATGAGGAGGGTTTGTTCGAAGTGTATCGATGGCGCAAGGTGAAACCCGTGATCAATGTTCAAATAATATGTTTGGGAAACGGAGAATAATATATATTTTTCGGCGAATAATATATATCTTTTTTGTCTAGACTGTTTCATTATTTCGCTGTCAAATGAGCGTGCTCTTGTCCGTAACGACGGTAATGAAATTTAGTCCTAATGGGACTCTCGGCGATTGGCTGATTAGCCAGCAAGAATTCTGCTCTCGTTAATCATCCGTTCTCTGGTTGAAGACGTGATGTTTTGAGTAGGCACCGCGAGCCTCCAGGGGGACCGTTTGCTCGTTGCATTCTTCTCGCTCTTGAACTTTCGCCCGAATAATCAGCCTCGCAGACTTGACTCTCCCCTGAAAAGTCGGAGGTGCAACCCACGTTGATTACGACTCGGCCAGAGACAATGGCGAAGAGCTTGGCCCATCTCCAGCGAGTCATCATCGCGTTGCGGCTTTCTTCGGCTGCGTAAACGAGACCCGTTCGACAATTGATTCATTTCTTCGTTGTCTCTTTGTCTCTTCTCTGACTCCTTTCTGTTCCGGCAGACCATTCACCCCTGCCGGGTCTTCGGAAATCAAGGACGGATCTACTCGCCGATTAGGTTTCCTTCCAAACATGTGTATTCAGTAATTAAAGGGTACAGCATTCTCGTGGAATGTGTGCACGATATTTGTGAATAATTCAGCCCCACTTATTATTTCAAAAACTCGTTCGTCGAGAAAACATCTTTATTTCTAATTATCAGATGATTGCATAAGTTCGATTTGAAAATAAAATTCAATGGTTAAATTTTAGAGAATACAGCTTACAATTTATTAATTTTTCTACAATTAGAAAAGAATGGTGACACTTGATAATGAAATTAAATAGTTAAATTTGAAAGAATACAGCCTACAATTTATTAATCTTCCTGCAATTAGAAAAGAATGGTGACATTTGAAAATAAAATTAAATAGTTAAATTTTAAAGAATACAGCTTACAGTCTATTAATCTTTCTGCAATTAGAAAAGAATGGTAACTATATATAATTTCTTTTTACACTCCGCCGTGCAGTACATACCGCACGATTACAATCCGCCCATAATAATTTCGCATACATTTTTTACCAACATATTCGTGACACTTTTCGGATTAAAGCGAGACCCAAATTCGTCCTAAAACAGCCGAACGAAGGAAGCAAAATTTTCGATCGGTTTCCGAACGCGATTTGCACGAATGTGGATGAATTTTTATTCATGAGCCGAAACACTTCATTGTGACGAAGGCGCTGAATGAAGAAGGATTGCTCTTTATGTAAGAACGATCTAACGAGATTACGTAATTAACAATAATTAGGTAACGTTACAAGCGTGCATTATACTTTCTAGTGTTATTCGAGACCAAACGCAGTTTCCTCGCTCGTTTTCAGTGGATTTTCAGCGGCGTATAGGTTTCCGAGCCAGACGCCTATTATGGATCAAGAGCAGATTTAATTGGTCATTTCGTATGCAACGGGCAGCTTATTTAAGTGACCATATACTGGATTAATGTACCATAAAATCTAATCATGGCAATTATTTTTCCGTTACCTGTATCCATCAGCGTAAAGAATTTCTGGTAATATCCTACGAAATACTATTTTCCGTCGGCGTTCGAAAATCTTTCGTCAATTCGCCGAGCAAAAAGCTTTATTTCTCGTTCTTCATCCAACTCGAACAATTTCGGTGAACGAAATATTTAATTGGAGCATCTGGAAACTGTAAAATAATGTAGTAAAATAATGTCCATTCAAGACAACTTCTTTTAATACGATTGCGCGTCCAGCGTGACCGGTGAATTTCTTAACTTTACTATGTATGAAAATGTTAATTTGATTTTAATTAGGCAAGAGGACGGGAAGCATCGCGATTAAATGCAGCGCGTTCTATAGAATATAATTAGAAGGAAATGTTGGAGGAAAAACGTGTTGAAATAAAAAGGAATATTCGATATAAAATTCTTGCTGAGAAAATGTCTGCAACGATCCCGAGCGTCAATAGATCGAGCACTGGGAGCGAGGAATAAAAAATTGTCGTTTGCCGTCAGACTCGGCAATACTAATACTAGCTTGACTGACTAACAGAACGTTAACTTTGCCCCAATTTCTTTCTTTACGCGAGACAAGGCAGAGTGCAACCTGTAAAGGTAGAAACTAGTTTCCGTATCGCTTCAGATCCGTTTCTAGTTGGCGATCGAAGCAAAAGCGTCTCGACATGCGAGATCCAGTTTCCTGAGATCTGGATAAATTTCTATCTGGGTTGTTGGAGCTGGGATAAGGGATCGGCGAACGTAGCTTTTCCTGGATGTATCGATCGATGGATAATCGCGCTCCCTTTAGACTGGAATTTATTCCAGGCTTTTAATTCGAAGAGGAAAAAAACGACTTCGAAAACAAGTCGAATGATGTCGAATAGAAATTCCTCGTGCGTTCTATTTATCAGATAAAACATCGCTCCGACAATTTATAACCTTCCTCGATCTGCAATGACTATTGGAAACTCGTGTTTGCAGAGTTTCTTGTTCGACAATGTCTCGTTAAATTTGTAAAGCAAACATTTGTTCTTTACTCTCGGCGCTGTAAAATTAATTTGCCAGCTAGCAAAATGTTTGCAGAATAAATTGAACTTTCCCGATTACGATAAAAATACAGTTAAATGAATCTGATGGATGGTTGTGGAGATAAAAATTCAACCAGAAATTCAGGAGGTCGTAATCAATAGAGAAATTCGAAACCATCAAAGCGATGACTTAAACTCCCCCTAATTTTGCATGCACCCCATGATAGTTGGCTTCGAGTAAAAGTCACCGACACCAAAATCTTTTTCCCGGGCGAAGTCAGATTTCACCGAGACGGATCTGCTCGAAGCGGGCAGTTTGAAACACAATACCTAACGCACGACAGGGTGGCGACCGCATAAGAATATCCGGCAGATGTGGCCGACAAATATTAGTATTCCGTAACTTCCGGAACGGTGATTGGAAACGCGAAGAACCCGAGACGACGCATCGTGGTTACAGAAACGTGCGGGGATAGTGATCACTGGGCCCTTGACGTTCGTGAAGTATTACGTACGGTGCGTCGAACACCGGGTACGTGAATCACGTGTAAGATATGTGGAAGCAATACGTGACGAACAAGAATCTTGTCGAATTCTACAAAATGACCGGTTCCAGATTTTTTATTTTACAATTATTGATATAGTAATAATGAACACGTATTACAATAGGAGCCGCACAAAGTCTAAATAAAATCAGTCTTATCATTTTTATAAGGGAACGTGTACCAATCACTTTTAAGGCTCGGTCTTCAAATTGCTTATAATTAGACTGCGGATGTTTATGCAATTTTCAATTTTCATAGACAAATTTGAAGAAAGTGGCATGAAATAAAATCCTATTTTTCATGGGAACAGCCTTTGTAGATCCAAAACAAATAGAAATCTTACTAAATTCTGGCGAATTTCATATTCTAGCATTTTTTGTAAATTTTTATAAGCCATAAATGCATAAAGATTCGCAGTCTATTTATAATATTAAAAGGAAATTTCGTAAAAAGTAGGTGGTAACATATTCGTGCTCGTCTTCTAGGATCAAGAACACTTGAAGCCGCAGATCGTCCACGCACTTTCCAATGCAGAACTCTACTGTTTGGCGTTGGCGAACATCTATTCGGATCCAAATTATCACAATCAGAACCACTGCGGCATTCTGCAGGCCCTTGCCAGGAAAGGTGTTTACCTCACGGAGCCAAATAACACTCAACTCACCGAAACGATCCTCATTCAAAATTCACCACTGAAGATGGTAAGTCATTGTTCTTGTAGCACTATGATTAACCTATGTACATCATATATTTTCTATCAATATTATCTTCCAAAACACATTAAGATCATTTGCATATTTTTTAAATATATGGCTGTTGTCCAAGCAAA
>CM052271.1:5967202-6110499 GCA_028455795.1 Lasioglossum marginatum
GAAATGGCCTTTTTCGAAGTTTCTTCTCCAACGATTTCGGTCGCGCAGAAACCCACGCATTCCAGATACGTTCGCACATTCAAAATACGTTCGCTGCAAATAAATTCGACATAAAGGATAAAGTGATTTCACGGATCGGCATTAAAGAGAATTCATTTAGTTAATATGAACATATCGTTTCCTTCGGTTTCGATGTTAATTCGCAAGAGCGGGTTAAAACAATTGAATTGAAATGTATTGAGAACGGAATACACCTCGGGGGAATAAAAACCATTAGCTCCCGATGGCTGTATGAAATGCGTTTTGCATTTAAAACGTGGCCCGTATTTAGATTAGCTATGCAAGAAAACCGGCGTAACTGTTAGGCACACCGCTTTTTATTAACGATTTGATTTGCATAGTACTCTTGTGTGCCATGAAAGTATAGTTAGCGGTCCTGGGTAAATAGGTCTGCATGCACCTTGCGAGCATCTCTGCGTCAGGCTCCTAATTTTTTGGCTGTTCAGTTGCTTGCGTTGTCGTTGGCTTCCGGTTTCCTACATTTTCGTTTTGCATGCTGTCTATCGTCTTGTATCGTTCAGCGACGCAGGGTGAAGTCTGGACGACTCATAAGTACATATATAAATAAATAAATATATATATATATATGTATGTATATCCACTCCATATTCAGTTAGTATACCTTGTTTGCAACGTACATTGTGTCTATGTTATATGCGTGTTTTGTATATTTTCTGTCTGTTCACTAATACTCTCCGCGTTTCTCTTACGTTCACGAAATACATATTCTCGATGGTTTTACCGATTGTTCAGACGATTATGTTTCACACGACAATTAGAGACGGTAGAATTTAGTCGTAGAATCGATTATAACTCGTAACCATTTAATAGGTGTACATTCATTGATTGTATAATAAGAAGTGCTTCCATTCCTTAGAAACTTTAGTCCGAGGAGTTTGCATTCGTCGAAATTTCTATCGCGATGTTACTCGAATTTTGTTACCATAAAATTAGAAAATCACCATAAGATAGAATCAGAAAATCGTGATAACAGTCACTGATTGTCATCCACATCAACAGGTTGTAACAATCATTGTAAATTCATCGAAATCGATAAAGCGAGTATAGAAATTTCGATCGCAAATTTCCCGCGGTGTATAACATATTGCGTGATCTCGATCACAGAGAAAACCTTCATTCTCTCATACGTCGGAAATTACCGCTGACTTAGACATTGGTGCTATTTCCTATGCGTGCGTAAACGATCGATTCAGCATTGCATTGTTTTCTAGTTGCGAAAGCAGCGTCGTCCTCCTCTGTGAAGAAGTCGCAATCGTTGCAACAGACTGCTGAAAATTACTCTCACGACGACAGGTACGTTTTTTTTACGCTGCAGATTGAACGGTCCAGGTGATTCAGCTTCAACTGATTGACCATCAATATTTTTTAGTTTTGTTCACCACCGTTCGATTTCTGTATTTCTGTTCTAAATGCTTTCTGTTTTACAGACGAACGGGGAGTGAGGAGAGTTTCGTAGTCCACCGTGGCAAAGGCATTCCTACGTTGAGCTCCGTGGCAGATGAGAAGTCAGTAGCTAGAGCAGATGCCGCTGGTCGGCCGAGCAACTGGGAAGAACAGAGGAGAAGTTCTTACGCGGGCCGTCGATCCCGGCGCAACAGCGTTTCGGACGATTCTCAGCTGACCATAGAAAACTTTGGCGGTTCTCAGGTGTGTTTTCTCGATTTGTTTGCTTAATCATGATTTGTATACCTGGAGAACATCTGGGCTATAGACCACCAAGATGGACTGCCAGGATGTGATACTTGGCTTCGGATAGCTAATTTCTAGGTAAAAAGATCAGCTGATCAGCTACGAGGCCTAGAATAGTTAACTAGTTAGATGGGCATAATATTATGATTAGACTGCGGATCTTTATGCAAAATAAAAATTTTCCACCTGAATTGCAACAAATCGTAATGACATTGAAATTTATTTTCTCTCTCAATATGTTCGATAGGTTGAAAATGATATGAAAGTATTTTGAAATTCGTCTAATTCTTTTAATTTTTTTAATTACACCTACTCGTGCATTAATTACACCTGCTAAATGCATTAAATCCGCTGTCTAATTATAATCGACTGATAAACTATCAGAATGGGCTGGCATACTCGTAGCAGTTAATTTGTAATTTGTTTAGAGCAGCTACTAGTTACTACGAGAAAGTGTACATCCTTGGTAGGACACAAGACAGACCTAGAGCAACGAAGACAGATTCGAATGTACTCTAATGATGTTTTTCTCCCGCAGGACAATTTGCACAATTTCGGCAGAAATCCGGACAAGGAGGTCGGCGTCCACGTTGGAAAAAGGAACACGACCGAGCCAACATTGCCAGCCCGGTCGAGTGTTCAGGACGTGTACGGCAGCGGTGTGCAGCACATACTATCGGACAACGGTTATGGGAACGACGAGCCTCCGAGATTGAGAAGACAAGCCTCGAACTCGAGCTTGGACAACGTTGCGCTGAAGCAGATCTTACATTCCAGTGATAACGATAATTCGGAAGGGGACAACACCTCAAAATTAGCTAGCTTCGCGAACTTAAACAGGCAAAGCTCCGATAAAGGAATCAATTTAACTTACACCGAGTCCGAGGATGCCACGACCAAGTCGAATCTGACGATTAAGAAACACGGCCAGACGAACGGCAATGGAAACGGCGAGAAAAAGACAACGTTCGCAACGCTGCCGAACACGACCACGTGGCAGCAACAGAGCAATCAACAGTTACAGCAAGTGGAGCAACATTCTGTCGGTGCGTATACATTTGTTAGGAAGGTCGCTTCATGTTGCAACTTGAGAAACCACTCTCTCTTTATGTTTTATGTTCGTTGTAATTTATAATTTTAATGAATATATTAAATAAAGCAAGTCTGCTAAGTATTTCAAATGTTGTAGAACGTGCAAATGATATTGGTCATCCGTTTTTACGTATTTTGCCTAGTAAAAGGGTTTCTGACATGAAACGACCTTCTTAACGTGCATTCAGCTGTTTACGAGAACGATAAGAAACTGACGAACCGAATAAAATTCATACGAGCAGATGAAAACGGTGGTAACACGATTATGGCCTCACAACTGAATAATATTAGATTGAAACTGGAAGAGAAACGTCGTCACATAGAGAACGAGAAGAGGAGGATGGAAGTGGTGATGTCGAAAACACGTCAGAAAGTGGGGAAAGCTGCGTTCTTGCAAGCTGTTTCGAAGGTAAAGCGTGCTGTTACGTTAAAGTTTTACGATCTTGAAACTCGTGTTTCCCATTTCGACGCGTCACACATAATTTTCAGCCAGATCACATTCTTCATGGCCATTTTAATGATTTGTTTCTTTTTATTATGAAACACGACCATCGATCGTAAAAAATATCTAAGGATACATTTTTCAAATGAACATTCAGTCATCTTAGAAAAATAAGAGTACAGAAGAATTGTCAATACGAAACACAGCATTGAATACAGCCATGAGTTACTCGAAATCTAGCCACGGCTACTAGCCATTTAGTACAATTGTATTGTACGTCGGACACTAAAAGAGTTTCTTTTTCTTCTGTAACACATGATTCGTTTGAGTTTACAAGCTGCACTATATATCCGTTCGTTTTTGTTTTCTTTGCGTACGATTTTCTCGTTTTTACATTAAGTATCTGGCTGTGTTACTATTTTACCGATTATTTTGTCAAGTAGAATCCTCGAGCGAGCTTGCAGTTAATCATTTCTTTATTCCAGGTTTAAAGCGGCACTATTTTTTCTAATATTCATAACGTTCTTTTAACATCTGTGTACCATTAGTTTGACGAGTACAGAATCTGTGTATATGTAGTTGCAAATGCGACACGTGGTCAAAGCAGATAATCTTGATTGCCCGCTACGTTATTGTAACATATATTTTTTCTTTCACATCTTTCAGCTGTTCTTGGTGGTAAGCGCATGCCGAAGCAATAATGTCGCGTGACTACCAAACCACAGTTATACGTAGATTCGACAGACTGTACACTAAAATAGATCATGCAGGAGATATTCCTATGTGGGAGGTTGAGAAAAGATATTTTTAAAATAACTAAAACTTTTCAAATAGATTTTATTGTGATATTTAATGAAATGCTCGTGTAAGGAAACATAATTGCTTTCCAAGTTATACATAGGAACATTTCCGAACTTTTTCTTTCTGTGCTACTTCCGTTTCTGTGCTTTACACGTTTTTATGCGCAAAGTTCTTTAGAAGGGAAGCACCAGAGGTGTCCTACTTTGTTCAGATTATTTCTGCAAAATAGCATCACGGAGGTCCTTGAACATTATATCAAATTTTAAAAAAGCCTCTGTGATGCTCTTCTGCAGGAAATGTATATAGGGTGTATCAAAATTTCAGAGTTGGACACAAAAATAATTAAAAAGTAATTTGTAAGAGAGAGAGAGACTCCTATCTTCTTTATCTCAATCTGATGCACTCTATATACTAAAAGCAACAAGCAGTATAAATAATTCGGTGACGGTATGCATGTTTACTGTTACTAGCCACTTTCAGCAGAGAAAGTTACATTCAGCTGTACATCTGTACATTAGCGGATTAATGAACAAAATTAATGAAGGGAATAAGTATAGCAATCCCGCGCGGTAAAGAATATAGAAAGTAACAAAAGAGTACCGTAGTTCTTTCGCAAAAACGCTGTTCGAACAGTTATATAGTACGTTTCTATTCTAGTCGAGAATGTGCGATAGGCCCTCGCACAATCACGAACAAAATATTGTTTAGCTTTTCAGTACGAAAATGAATGAAATTTGTCCGCAACTAAATTCCAATGTAAATTAACCAATATATTTGCATGATAGGTATTATTTTTAAAAATGAAGATTAACCCTCCATCCCTCATTTCACAAAAAATTCATGAAATAACAAGGTAATAACAAAGTTATTTTCCGATGCTTTTTAAATCAAATTGAATTGGGTTAACATTTACATCTTAGTAAATAAGAAAATAAAAGTCACGAAAAGTTTCGGGCAAATTAAATTCACCAACAAATAACAGAACAGTATTATTTCAGTAGTTATAACAGTAGTCATTTCGGGAAAAATGTGTCAAGTTGACACGAGGGACAGACGAGGGTTAAGTTAACTCTCATAATCTCGACATAATCGGTATGTAGGGGTAGGAAATTGGCAGGAAATGTGAAACAACATTTTAGTCGCGCTATGCGGGAGCCTATCGTGTGAAGTAACAGCGAATAAAAATAAATGGCAATGAGATGTTTTGCGAGATTGAATTGGCTTTGGTATTTAGTGCTTGAATGTAACGTTTAACTTGGCTGTGGAGACGCTCCGACCATGGTGTGGTGGTTGGAGAGACATATTGGACTTGGCATATGCGGACTCCAAGTACTTAACAAGGCACGGTGGTTGGGCTGGTTACAGGGTAAGGTTAAATCTCCCTCTTCATCAACGTCCGGGGGGGACAGTCCGGCCGAAATCGGTCCCCCCACTCCTGTAACCTCCGGATCTTCGGGGGAGACCCCGACAAGCGTTTCCGAGACGACCCCCGTACCCCAACAACCCTTTCAAGAAAAGCCACAGAGACCCTTCTCGCTCAAGGTACGATATCACATAAAACAGCGTTCCAGTAGATGAAAACAATTTTTCCACAGAGATACTTTGCTGACTCGCCGATCTCTAGCGATTATATATCTACATACAGCTTATGTATGGCTTTCAGACGTTTGTTACTTTTTCCTACTCCCCCTGCTGTTGTTCATTGCGCGACTGAACAAACACAGTCACAGTGTATACGATATATACCTCTCTTTTAACCTTTTAACATACGATACAGCCGAAAAGCAACGACGATATGCTATAATACGCAACAAGTAAGATAGAATGCAAGATGCACGACCGTGTACATGACGGAATCAATCTTGAAAGTCAATTAAGGGGGTAGTCTCGTTTCCAATTGTCGATAACAGTTTTTCAGTATTCAAAAGCGCTAGATGAAAGATCAATCTAGGCCACAATCGCCCTCAAAAGTCCAATTTTTACGTTTACGAGAAGTAATTTGCATTATTCGGAAGCACAAAGCTTACTGTAGCTATTTTTATAAAGCTGCGACAGCTACAATAACTGCTACTAATATTCGGATACTTTTAGAAAGACTATAACTTTTTTAATATTGGACCATATATACGATCTATACTTTTTTGAGAAGTTAGAACAATTGGTTTGCTACACAACGTGAACAAAATTTGAGACCTTCAGAAGCCTCGAGGGGTTGTTCTCCTTTAATTTGCATTATTCTGCAGCATGTTGCTGTCGCAGCTTTATAGAATAATGCAAATTACGCCTCGTAAACGTAAAAATAGGACTTTTGAGGGTGACTAACGCTTTTGCCTACTGAAAAACCCCATCTTTGGAAACGAGTCTACCTACCCTTAAGTCAAGAAAGCGAATAACTAGATTGTATATTCCGAAGGAACCAAGCGCAGTCGAACATCCTGTATGCGCTTTCACATGATTTTATTTTCCTTAGTCGACAGATCTCTTGATTCAGTTTACAACAGGGAATGATTATTCCGCTTTTTTGTCGCTTATACTTAGACATAGAGGAAAACGAAACAGTCCCAGTGGTCTATTGAAAAGTTTGCGAAACTTCGCTCCCATGTTGACAGACACAGTTTGTAAAGATGTCGTCCTCGGAATGCATGGTACAGTACCAAACACTCTTTGGACAGAAATCGTGTTCGACAAATTCGATCTAGACTTGCTCTCAACGGTGGTGGTTCTCTTCACACTTGTATTCTAATTTGGCACGATTGTATGTAACAATAGAGTCGAATTCGGAGCCGAAACAGCGAGGTGGATTGTCTTAATATCTGTCCGAGCTGTCGCTGTCTTGTGTGAAAAATGTAAAAATTCTCCATTGTACATATTCTCGACACGTTAGATCTGCAAAACTGTCTGTGAACGTTCGGTTACGGTGTCATTAATCACGGAGGCTACTATCGATCGGCCGACTAATTTTATTCCACTTATCTTCTCACGGATGGAAATTTCGTTTCTTTACTAACGTACGATTGTATATCTACAGGAGATCGATTCGCTCACGTTAGAAATCTCGATTGATCTCGTGATATAGTTAATTGATACGAAACATTAGACGAATAGCTAGACGCTAGTAGATAACCGAAACAATCAGACACGCATTGTATATTTAATTGGCCCCTGTAGGTATGCAATGTTAGCAGTACCAACGACAGATGCTTTCCCCGATCATGTAAATAATTTGTTTATACTTGTCTCCCGATGACAACAGGAAATTAGCGAGGATGTTCGGGATGTAGAGCATAAGTGGTTGGAGCATGATGGCAATGCACCCTTTATCGAAACCAGACGTACCCCGGACATTGAAAATATGGATCTTGAGCAGTATCATCAGTCTATATCACAGTCAGTATTTGTTTTCGCTTGATGAAGCATATATCGGGTGACTCGCGAGA
Organism: Lasioglossum marginatum; assembly: GCA_028455795.1. Taxonomy (NCBI): domain Eukaryota; kingdom Metazoa; phylum Arthropoda; class Insecta; order Hymenoptera; family Halictidae; genus Lasioglossum; species Lasioglossum marginatum. The sequence goes on from CM052271.1 coordinate 5,974,745, forward strand.
AACAGCGTCCAAAATTCAAGGTTGTACTGTTGTATCGTACAAGGTGTACTGTTTCTTCCGGCTCACCCCGTATATGAGCATTAAGTCTACCGAACTTTCTTGAGAATGTGTACCTGATATTTTTCCGTAGATTGAATAATAGTCTTAGCGAAATACAAGGTGACATACAGCGTCTAGCCAATCAACAGAATCAGATACAGCAGCAACACTTAATGTCTCATCATCAGCAACAAATGCAGCAACAGTTGCAGCAGTTGCAGAGTCTCAGTCAGCACCATATGCAAGTACGTACAATCATTTTTCATAGAAAAGAATTTGATGTTCCTTTTATAATTGATTTTATACTGTTGCAGAGTTTTGGAATGCCAACCATGAACACCTTGGGCTCGAAATTGCAAGAATCTCAGCAATCGCAGTTTTATTTGCACGATCAACCGCAATTGCAAAGACGAATGTGGGGCCAACCACCTCCCACGCAGAGTTTAGCGAATGAAATGGCTGCCGTAGGTTATCAACAGTCGATGGATCCTCGATACGGTTCTCCGCAGACAGGTATTTTTGAGGAACAAGGATAGAGTATTTGTTTCAATGTTCTCAATTATTTATATCTCGTAATTCACAGGTTATCAGCAAGATATGCGATTATACCAAGACACGCGAAATTGGGGAACGCATCTACCTCAACAGAAAGGATTCGTTTTGCACGACACCCCTCCAGAACCGAGGTATCTCAATGGCGGGGATCATAGTCTTTGTAACAATCAAATGAGTCATCCTGGTTCTACATATCCGACGTCTTCATCTATCTTTAATCAAACACCACCGTCTTCTGCTAGTCCTCAACATCGAAATGCTGTACGTATCGCAATTTTCTTATGCATTCTACTTGCCTCACAGTTTCGTAGAATATTACTCCAACATGAAACATCCAACTGGAACTAGCTAAAATGTCTCCTAAATTAATGATTGATTTTTGTATACCAACAGAATCATATTTTTTAAAATATAAAATTGTCTGACCTCTATCCAACACAGTTTACGATTTTCCAAAGTAGTCGAAGTGGTTCCAGTTGCACGAACTGTAATTTTTATGCATTGCACCGACTGCGGATTTTTATGCATTTACGAAGAAATTAACTGTTTATTATTACCTTGTATATTAACTTGTTTTCAGCGTAAAAAGACTATTAAGGGGTGAAATGAATTTTGTATTTAACTGCTTTTTCCCACAATCGACGCGGAATATTTTTATTTTGCATAAAGATTCGCAGTCTAGTAATTAACAACATAGAGGAGTGGGAATTTAGAGTTAGATTATGTTAAAGTTTCCTGGAAATGGAATACTATTGTGAAAAAGATGCAACGACGGTTAAAAGATTCTTTTGTTAACGATCTCAATTGATAAGGCAGTCTGGTTTCTATGTCCGGCCTAGTCTATGCTTAGTTTTTTGGTCACTCAGGTGCTAAATAAATTACTGCATATATATAAGTAACCAGCAGCCATGGAACCAGTTAGTGATGTAATGTACATTTATAGCTTTCAAGACTCAGTATGGCAGACAGTTTCATGTCGAAGCTACATCGTTCGAGCGCGTTTACACCCATTCAAATTCTATTTTAACTTTCTCTTGAGAACTTGCGCGGAAATATCGTCAGTATGCATTTCTTTTATTCGTCTACTACTACGTCATCATATAATTACTCTCACGAGGTTTGTTTACGCATAGTTTACTAGTGAACATATACAGAGTGTTCTATATTTCTTAAGTGACAGTTTAGCGGTGTTAATGACAATTTTTTGTTGTCCGAAATATGATAAATTATATTTTTGATTTTTAATATAGGTTCATCGAATAAGTCAGTTAATGAGCGAAAGTCCAGAACCAAAAAGGCCAACTGTACATCACATACCCATCAAATGCGAAAGCCCGACAGAGAAGAGACAGACGACTGCGATACACGCACCTGTTCCAGCTCCACCAGTCGATGATATGAAGCCTCAAAATATATCGTTCATCGGTAAATAACAATTAACTAGGCTTGTCACGTTTAAAAACATTCTGCAGTGTGTGCGGTGGGAGTAATAACATTTGTAGAACACTAATTTGTTCAGCAATTACAAGTAGTCTGTGAACATTTTCTTGACCTGCTCATATGCTAATCGAAACAAATACTTTTTGCGAATGGTTTCGTTACCAGAAATGTCTAGAATTCAATGCTGTATAGTAAATTCCTGCTAGATAAAGAGTTTCTCACATAAATACAAAAATAGAGCGTACAAAGTACCGGCGTTGGCTTACGACGGATATATCGAGGAGAGTCGCCTCTATATTTTCTCTAAAACCTGAACTGTCTCGCATGTTTAATTTTCGCGTAACACCAATGTTCTTAAAAAACGTTGAATCTCCCAACAGTAATTGCTGAACACGAAAAAAGTTTAATTAATGTCATTCTATACAATATCTTCCATCCTTTGCCAAAGGCCTGCGTGCTTCGACGAGCATCGTCGTCTTTATGTTTTGGTTCTCATTTTCTGTTATTCCATGGACTCATATATTTTCAAGGGAATGACGATGAGCTTTCACAAGGCATACGAGGTTTGCACATCACGTCCGGCAGCCGTACATATAGAATTCCATCACCAACTAGACCCTCGATATCGCGTAATTCATTTCAACCTCACCCATCACTAAGAGAGGCCACGCCATCCCCATCAGGTACTCCGGAGGTCACACCTCTTGATCCAACGGACGCTGGCGAGAAAGGCTTCTACATATGCTTCGACAACGACGCGCCGAAGAAACCAAAACCGACTCTTAGAGTAAAAAGAATGTCTCCCAAAAAGGTAAACATGAAATTTATTATTTGACACATTATCTACCCGCGATTGTTTCACAATTTTGGCAAGTCTATGATCTACCCGTGAGAATATTTAATTAATAGACTGCGGATCTTCATGCATTTATCGCTTCTAAAAATTTTCAAAAAAGGCCGGAATATAAAATTCCAGAACTACAAAGACTATTACTACTGAAAATAAGATTCTATATAATTGCACTTTCTTAAAGTTGGCCTAGAAAAATTGAAAATTGCATAAACATCCGCAGTCTATTAATTAATTACTCGTATATAGTATTTACAATCTTCAAAACTTGAAGTTTAGTGTTTCGAGCATAAGCAAAGGTGTCGTCTGCACTAGCAAACATTCATTTTGCATTAAAGCAGTTATTTCATTGAATAAAAATATATATACGTTGGAGTGATTGAAAGTTAAGATGCTTCAGCATGAGAAAATACGAGATTCTAATCTCTTGTTGACTTTTTAAGGAACGAACAGTATCGTCGTACATTGAAAACGAGGATTTCACGGTCCGACCCGAATCTCCGGCCGCTATCGCGGATAGGCAGAAGTTATTAGAGTCGGACCGAGAGAAGCAGCGTCACATAGACGAAAGGGACTTCCAACGACATGAGATTAGAGATAAAGAGATGCAAAGGGAAGGGGAGAGAGAGAAATTGCGAGAGAGACGCGACACCAGCGCGGAAAGTCGGCAAAGTTCGGGTGTCGGTTTAATAATCGGGAATCAGCTTTCGAATCCGGATCCAGTAAGTTGATACTAAAAGCGGCGTTTTAACCATGTCTCTATTGTGTATTCATAATCTCATTTCATAGAATTCTCTGGACGAAATGGAGCGCAAAAAGGAACGTATAATGCTGTTATCGTTGCAAAGAAGACAGCAGCAAGAAGAGATGAAGGAGAGGAAGGAGGCTGAAGCACAAACGCGTCGGGAACAAGAGAAAGCGAAGGCGGAGGAAAGAGCTCGTAAAAAGGAGGAAGAAAGGAAACGAAGAGCAGAAATTTTGGAGCAACACAAAGTCAAGAAGGCGATAGAAGAGGCGGAAAGAGAAGTGCGTGCTTGCTCCCGGATAGATTGCGGATCTTTATGCATTTATCGATAGAATTTAGTACAATTTTTACTTATTTTGGATAAAAAAAGGATCTGATTCCACTTTCTTAAAATTTGATTATAAGTAGACAGCGGATCTTTATGGAAATTGTAAATTTTCTACCTGAATTGCATGAAATTGGAGTGAAATAGAAATTTATTTTTTTTTCGTAATACGTTTAATAGGTTAAAAATAATATGAAAGTATTTTAAAATCCATCTAACATTTTTAAATTGTACCTACTCATTTTTGTTATAAATGCATAAAATCCGCTGTCTAATTATAAAACATTCAAAATCGCATAAATATCAGCAGTCCACTCTCGAAGCTTTTATCGCTTCCTTGACCCGAATTATCTGACGACGCATTTTTAGGGCAAAGTGATCGACAAGGAGCTCCTCAATGCAATAAAGCCAACAAAACTGCGTAACAAGACTGCAACGACACGACCAAGACCGAAAACGATTCACGTGGACGCCGGCGCGGAACTAGATTCCGGGGCTTTGACGCCTAGCCGTGGGAAAAAGGGTTCTTCCTCCAATCTCAGCACAGGTATGTCAGCAAACGCAACGAGATCTCGTAGTGTGACAACTATTCGTTGCAATGATCAGTGTTTCTTGGAGATCGATCCCATTAGAAAAGAAAATCGAGCAGGATACTCGAGTAACTCGATCGCATATTCATTCAGACATGAACGCGACAGATTGTTTTCGTACATCAAAAACAACTTGTCTCCAAGATAACAAACATCACTTCGCTGTTTGCAATAACTGTACTCTCTTTTCGTTATAATATTCTAATAGCGACAGTTTATCAATGTTGTAATGTAATTGCATTTTTATTCTTTGCATGGCAACGAATTCGATTCGGACGGAGTTTTTGATTTGTTAGCATTGCCGTTTCCTTTTTTGATTTTTTATTATATATATATCTATACGTACATATTGAGTTTTATCGTAACCGTTTCTTATTGAGAGATCTCACCCAGTCACAGAGTTCACAAGCTCAACATTTTCTCGGCTATGCTAGTTTGTCATCCGAAATTGCGAAACAAACACGTTTGAAAGAATTTCTCGTTGTTTATCATTCTCTGTACATTCCTAGACTCGATTCGATTAAACTAGAATAGCGAAGAAAATTCGAGCTGATTTGTTTTGCACTAACACACTTACTGTAGCGTCGCTGACTTCCCCGACGATGAGACGAGACTACTACCGAGGCTCGCAGGACAGTCTCACTGCTGCTCATTTCGATGAACGACGTTCCGGCCCTTTTTATCGGGGCGGCAGTCTCAGGGGTATGCACAAACACACACTCTCCGACTCTCGCATATCTGTCCAAAACATCACATACGACTATGTTTGTTAGCTTTGTGCATAACGAGTATGCATACAAAGTGGTCAATGAGCTATATAATCTGGACCGTTCATTGGCATGCCAAGCGAAACCTTTCCTTCAAGTGGCTATTCCCTAATTGGCGGTGGAACTAAAAAGAAATCGATTAAAGTCCTCTCTTCCTTTCAGATTCAATCTTGAAAATTCATTTCTCGAAAATAGAGGCTTACGGGACCACCAGATATGGAACACCCTGTATATAGGTTTAGCGCTTCAAATTCGTCTCTTTTTGCAAATCAATTTCACCCATTAAGAATATTTAAAATGAATTACTAAGCTGTGGATCTTTATGCATTTCCAGCAAAATTGAGTAGATGAAATTCAGAATTGTTGGAAAACTTTTAAAATTGAAGATGTCAATATATGATCCCTTCTCTATTAAAATCATTAAGGAAAGAAACATTTAGTTTAATTTCTATCCCTTTGTAATCGATGCAGACAATTTTTATATTTTGCATAAAGATGTGACGTGTGACGTTAGACACACGTGAACGGTGTCGTTACTGCGAGTAAACATAAGACTCGATACTCAATACACTTCAATAAATACATATGTACATACTTTCATTTAAAAAATTTATTAACCAGAAAATGGCTACAATGAATAAAATTTTGAATTAACAATTAATTTACATTTGATTTGATTTTTTTCATAAAAACATACTTAAAAATACTCTATTCGTAAAAGGTTGAATTTGACTTGCAAAAGGATGAAATTGATTTGTAAAAAGGTGAAATTGATTTGCAAAGGGCTGAATTTCGAGTGCAAAACCTGTAACAAATCTCCGTCGGTATCCGCTCGCCGCTCTAAATACGTTCAAGAGCATAAAATAGATAAACATGATTTTTCTGAGAGAATTGGTTCTTCGAAGGAACAGCGCTTATCGCTTGGCATGCGTGAAGAAGCTTCTAAAACGTTTGGATTAATTGTATGCGACTGTACAAGCGAAATTCGAGAGCATTTGACGGCGAAATCGATAATTTTCAATGTAGAAGTGATTTACTTAATAGCACTGTCCCCTCATATTGAGTCTGCATGCTTCAGTGTTGTTTTTTGAATAACTGTCGATTAGCTTTAGTATATCGTAGCAATCATTTCATAAATATAGAATCATCCCGAAGAGGAACTAACTGATTGTAATAGAGGTACCCTATTTTAGTATCTTCCGTAGATTCACCCGACGACGGTAGAGGTTCCTCGCCTTGTCGAAGTATGAATCAGCTCGGCCGAAGGGGTTCCTACAAGACGTCTCGAGGTGGGTTGAACATCATTCATTAAAAGAATGCCATTTTTTTTTATCATGTTCCTTAAACGTTTGGCTTGATGAAAAGTAGACTCGTTGCAGGATGTATCACTGGTATGGGCAATTATGTATCGATATCTTATACGATGTTTAATACATATTTATATATATTATACATATTATACATATTTCATTAGCGTTTGATTGTTCTCTCGATATACCAGAGTATAAGGTCACTTTTGAGGGTATGACTTTGTTTTAATTTTCAAGTAGCGCCTTTATAGTAGACATCTTTCAGTTTTGGAACGCAACGTTATTCTGCACCAACCTGCACCGGCTACCTTGAGTTTTTGATGTTCCTAGCGGACATGGCTCTTGTAGTTAGACTCTACCCCTGATGCAATGACGTACGATTGAAGCATCCCCTACTATTTAACAATCTTTGATCGTACAATAGCGTTTAGAATGTAACACGGTAAACATTGCATTATTGCAGATGTGCAGGAGCCTCAGCAACAGGTTAGAGGCAGGCCTAAATACCCGAGTTACCAAAACTTTAAGGGGAGAAAGTCTAATTCCTTGATGAATTTGTGTGGTAAGAAGCACCAGTGACTTGGAAATACGTATTATCCCCCCTTCTGTCGTGCATCAATTATTATTACGTGTTCTGTACACCGTTTACAATTTTTTGTAGGCCATAGCATTACACGTAGTCGCATGGTGGCAGATCGGAGCGCACAAGGTGGCAGTGATAATTTACATGCATACACGAACAGCACATTATTGGATACGTCTTCGAAACTATGTCTGCTTCGCTGTCAATCCTAAATCGAACATCACCTTCAATATTTGGCTTATTCTCAACGATATGGAAAAATGCTAACGGAGAACATTGTCTGGTTCAGACGTTATAACTAGACAGCAGATCTTTACGCAAAATAGACATTTTCTTACTGAATCGCAGCAAATTGGAGTCAAATTGAAATTTATTTTCTTTACTCACACTCCACTTTCTACATAACTGTTCACATAGAACTTTGTTTGAGTAATTAAAAGTTAATACGTTTAATAGGCTGAAGAAAATGTAACACTATTTTGAAATTCTTCTAATATTTTTATCATTTCTACTACCTACTCATTTTTCTCATAAATGCATATAATCCGCCGTCTAATTGTAACAAACAGCAAGTTCTCCTCAAAGTCGTCGAGGTCACGTTATAACGATATTGAGACGTCGAAAAATATGAACTTTAGAAAAATTTTCCTATCACAACGTTTGCCTCTTTGAGCTAAACAATGTTTTCCTCTAACACCTTTTTTGTCGTTGCAAACAAGTGAGATATTCAAGGTGATCGTAAAAAATGTTGGAACATAAAATGTGGAATACGAAAGAATCGATAATGCTTCGACAATATTAATGAATAGACAGCGGATTTTGTGTAATTCAAAGCAGTAAGAACAGAAGAATTTTAAGAAAGAAACTAAACACCTGTTTCATTCCGGTTTGTTGCAATTCAGGTACAACATTTTTATTTCGCATAAAGATCCGCTGTCTAGTAACGAATAACTTTCGGTGTTGAGAAATGGTCTAACATTCGCAGACACATTTTCGATCTCCATTCACAGGACTCATTTGCTGCAGTAGATATATGATTCAGTTGATGCTTGTTGGGCTTATCGTTGTACAGCACTGGTTCTGGGTACCGATATATATAGTGTTTTTCAGATTATTGTTGGTGGTTCCAGTTTCCATATAATAACCTTTTCACTCTGACTCACATTTAGGTCCTGTATCATACGGTTATCCTATTCACTTACGTTAAATATGTATTCGTTCTTCGCCATTCCTCTCTGTTTTTTATTTCCAGGTATTATGGTAAAACGACGCGGCACGTTCATCTCAGATTAAATGTGTATTTATTTATATTAAATACACGTTCATGTATTTAACTGTAGGATTATCAGATGAACTTGCCGTGGCTCGTTTCTTTGTCCAAGACCGCGAGGTTATCATTAGTACATCTATGTTTTGTTCATAAAAGAAAGTCTCTCCATTGTCGCGTGTCACAAGATCATAGAACGCTTAGCAAAGTATCAAACTGTTCAGAGTTTCGTTACCGGGATTCCCGACCGATAGTTCTTAGATCGTTTTAGAAATTTCGAGAGTTTCCTCTTGTTTTTCTTTCTTTTTTTTGTTAATGATCGAATTAGAGAAAACAGATATATACATATAGTGGTCAGAGAGTCTTGGTCCCCCTGTAATATTAAGAACTTAGAAGAGTTTAATATTATCAGGCAGTAATATTAAGAATTTCATTGAAACTAAAATAGTACTTTCATAGAAAAGTTTGATATTATTGAGGAGTAATATTAAGAATTCCATTGAAATATTTTAGAATAGTATTTTCATAGAGAAGTTTAATATTATTGAGGAGTAATATTAAGAATTTCATTGAAATATTTTAAAATAGTATTTTCATAGAGAAGTTTAATATTACCGAGGAGTAATATTAAGAATTTCATTGAAATATTTTAAAATAGCGCTTTCATAGAAAAGTTAATATTATCGGGCAGTAATATTAAAAGAGTTTCATTGAAATATTCTAAAATATTTCCAAGTTTTGTAACGGTGTACTTTACTATTACATATATATATATACATATATTATATATTCTGAGGCGATCGTTTCATGTATTGGACGCAAGCTATGAAGATGGATATTGTTGAAGGTCTTTTGTAAGTCTAACAAAGTAACTAATAACTCGGATCTTATCAGGAAGACTAACCTTACTTAGTGATTAATATAAGTTACTGTCCTTGATGGATTCCTCTTGCTTGGCCGGATAACAATCGTCACCGGGACGGAACACGTTGTTGGAGGTTTTGTTATTATGAAAAGGGACACACCTGTTGTCGAGCGTTTTCTTTCCCCTTTATTTCTATCTTCATATACTGAGCTTGCGTTCGCAGGTTCGAGTAGTGATCAAGACGGTATGATGTGTCGATACACAGATACGGACAGCGGCCTGGGCAGAGCGACACCACCAAGAAGAGCACCGAGTCCTGGAATGGGCAGCATGAGGCATCTACCTTCGCCGTCGGGGCCTGGCTCTTTACCACCTGGCTTGCTGACTAAGAGGAGGGTCTTCGACGACGGTAGCAGCGACATCAGTAGCACGCCGAGCTCGATGATGGACTACAATGGTCAGCAAAGTCGTAAACATTAACTGAAACTAGGCATGGGCATGTGAACACACTAGGCCAGGACACACTGTGTCCTGGGTACTCCTTGCTAATACTATTTGCCCATGCCTTCTAAATCTGATATTTTGTAGAATGTTTGTCGGAATAATTATTTTCGTTTCGGCCACAGGTCCAAGATTGTATAAACAGCCTACGACCAAGTCGAATCGTGGTATTATGTTAAACGCCGTGGAATACTGCGTTTTCCCTGGCACTGTGAACAGAGAAGCGAAAAGAAGAGTCCTGGACGAAATCGCGAGATCGGAGAGCAAGCATTTCCTTATTTTATTTCGAGATGCTGGTTGCCAATTCCGGGCTCTCTATTCATACTGCCCTGACAGAGAAGAAGTGTCAAAGTTGTACGGTACTGGGCCGAAACAAGTTATCGATAAAATGTTCGACAAGTTTTTCAAGTAAGCTTTTTATCTAGCTCCTCTTTCTTACCATTCTTATGTCGAATGAAACCTGCACAGACACTATTCCACACGACGGGATCTTTTTAAAGTTCTAAAAAAATCTCCCGAAGCACTTTCCGGAAAGATCCAGTGTGTCGTTGCAGGGTTGTAATATCGATGGAATTGTTTTAATGGATGTGTCCTATTTTCCAGATACAATTCGGGAGGGAAATGCTTTTCCCAGATTCATACAAAGCATCTGACTGTAACCATAGATGCCTTTACAATACACAATAGTCTTTGGCAGGGGAAAAAAGTGAATTTGCCGAACAAGAAAGACATGCCTCTCGTCATATAGTTTTACACAAGTGTCACACTTAACATTACGCTACTATGCCCTCTGTTGTTCATAGTTACTATTTTAATACAGGCCCATATTAAATTAATGCAAACGTTGCGTTCTTAGTCAATTTTATAAAGACAAATGATTGATGCTGACGCGAGCCACGCGAGAGAGGATGCAATCTCATTTGTGCACGTTTCTACGATTAACCGGGCGCACATTCGAAACGGAGTTGTCGTTTTACACACGTCGTGCGGTTTTCCCGTTTTTCTTTTCTTATTTTTTATTTTTCTTTCTTCTCCCACTTCTACGTCCTTCTTCTGTTTCTCGTTTTGTTTTGTCGTTTTGTTGTTGTTCAGCATCAGTCACTGTGTCGTAAGATTACCAATATCTACCATAAGAATGGTTTGTTGTCAGTATCTAATATCTTCGCGGACTAACTCTCGACGTGTAACCGCCTTGTAATCGTGTAAGCTACTGTGTTGTATATGAAAGTTGTGACTGATATAACGGTATTCACTTTTTCTTATGCCCCTTTTTCCTCATTTCGCTGACAGAGGCAGGGCTTTCGCGAACGTTCACGCGACAAACTTCGTCTTTACATTTGCATCAAAGCAATCCGCACAGGTTTCTCCTCGTTGCGCGTAAACGAGGAACGAGAAGGCTCTCGATCATCATTACCATTGTACCGCCGTCTTTTACCGAAACAGCACTAAACGCAATTAGAGGATCATTAATTTCACCGTACTTCTGATAGAGTCGACGAACGTCTCGATTTTCAAAACGAACTTTCTACATAATTCATTATTAGACAGCAGATTTTACGCAGTTATTAGTAATTTAAAACAGCAAGACCGTTAGAAAAATTTAAAAATATTCTTGTATTGTTTTCAGCCTATCGAACATATTAGGAAAGAAAATAAATTTCTATTTCGTTCCAGTTTGCTGGAATTCAGCCAGAAAATGTCTATTTTGCGTAAAGGTCCACTGTCTATTCATGATCATTAGACTGTGGATCTTTATGCAAAATACAAATTGTCTGCATCGATTGCAAGAAATTAATTATATTAATAGAGGAGAAATCATATATCGACATCTTCAATTTTTAAAATTTTCCAACAATTTTTATAAATGCATGAAGATCCGCAGTCTAATGATCTATTAAGATCGCTTGTTCAATATTCAAACTTCGATTCGATTTCACAAATTCTTTTCTGTCGTTATCGAATTAATGACGAATTAATGATTCTTCGTCGTAGAGATGCGCGACTGTTGACAGTCGCGACTACAGGGTGTGAATATAGTATAAGTGAAGATTCTCTGGGTAATAGTTCCAAAAGTATTCTTAACTTAACAAATTAGTGTAAATCTGTGTTTGTAATACGTCAAAGTGATTCGTTCATTGGCTCGTCGAATTTTTAACGTGTGTATTTTAAACAGTTTCGATTTTATCAAACCCATAATATTCGCATCTATTGTTTCACACCCTGCGCGATTATTTTCTTGAACCGGCTTAGAAATGGATACCAAATCAGCCTTCAGATCGATCCGAATATAATCGATATTATGCGAGGGTGTTCTTTTCTTTACCGTGGAGGTACGTGATCATTTCTAACTCGCCAGATAGATTCGGTGTCATTCGAAGCGAGTTTTGCGAAGTGTGTACCGGGATAGAAGTACAGTTTCTCGAGAATATAAAGGGATACTCTCATTTCCAGGATTGCAGGGGTGCGATAATGCGAAGATGGGGTATTTCAGTAGTCAAAAGCGCTAGATAAAAGATCAATCTAGGCCGCAGTCGCCCTAAAAAGTCCTACTTTCACGTTTACGAGACGTAATTTGCATTATTCTGCGCATGTCAAATTGGTCCTCGTAAACGTAAAAAATACGACTTTTAAGAGCGATTGCGGCCTAGATTGATCTTTTATCCAGCGCTTTTGACTACTGAAAAGCCCCATCTTTGCATTATCGAGAAATGAGCAATCCTGGAAACGAGTCTATCTCATAAGGGACAAGAATGGGACCGTACCGAACCGTACCAAAAATTAAATTCCGGAAGAAGCGATGTTTGGTATTCGAACAAAGTATTGTCGGCGAGAGAAAGAGAAAGAAACAAATCGATCAAATTGCTCCGATTGTCTGCGCGCATCAGACACTTGTTTCCCTACGTAAACCGAAATCTTGTAAGAGGAACACAGAAAATGGTTGGAACACGTAAACGCTAATGACGACAAATTTTGTTTAGCATTCTTCAATGATTTGTTCGAGACCCCCTAGGCCTAACTTTACAAATCCAACATAATCTGCGTTCCTCGCGTTCCCAAACATTCTGAAAGCGTGTCAGCCCGTTTGTATACGAACGTCTCGATCTGTCCAAGATCTTAACGAAACGGACTCGAATGCGAAGTCTAATAAAGTTAAGCGATCCCGTTTTTTCATGTGTTTCGTTAGCTGCACACAGATCCTTTTGTTCAGGCAATCTGACGTATGTATTTCAGGCATTATAGTCCTCGGTTATCTTATTATCTCGCGAAAATGGTTGCGTCAGTCCAATTTCAGGCGAACGAGACACGCGGTCCGCGCTGTACATGATGAGATAATTAGCATAATAACCTAACGGAACAACTATTTATTGTGCCATAAATTGAACGTCCGCCCTTCGTGTGGGACTGGCACTGACCATCCATCTTGTCGATTCGATCCTTTCCAACAATGTACACGATTCGTTTTGTCGTAATAATGCTGGTAGACCGAATGGATAGTGATTAGATAGAAGTAAATACATTTTTTGTACAGAAATATGGAGGGTCTATTAGAGAGGATTTTCTTTTTTTTTAGTTTCTGTTCGTTCAATTAGCGTACCGTAAGATTTATTCGTTCGTGAGTCGTCCGATGCATGTGTTTTTACTTAACGCGTGTACGTATTTGTACAGAGCGTCCGCGCAGGTTTTCGCAAACAATAAGTGTACAGAAACAAGAAAATAAAAGGGTAATATTCACTTTTCGACACACCATCGTTTCTCAAACAAATACCGTCAGCCTTTTATTTAGTCGTTCGTTCTTTCCGCACGTTTATCTGTGTAAGAAACGCTGGTCAGCGAATGCTGCGCGAACACTCTGTATATGCATGTATACACATTGACGTTGTGCTCCATGTGCATGAAATTTTAAGATGACGTTTAGGAGGGGAGGAAGAAATATACTACTCTGCGTAATTAAAGGATCGTTAATCCTTTGCACTCGAATATTTCCGTTCTCTATGATTTTTTAAGTCTCATGGGTATGAAATTGATATAGTAACTTGATTAACAATACTTGAATGTTTAATAATTGATCATGCATTTATAGCAAAATTGGAAAATCATTCAGGGAAGAAATAACATTGAATTTGGTTTCTATTTCTTGCAACCGATGCAGACAATTTTTATTTTGCATAAAGATCTGCAGTTTACTGATTAGATACCAACATATTTAATAATGTAAACAATATTTTGAAGAATGGGACTCGAGTGCTAAGAGTTGAATTATAGTCGAACAATTGTCGATCAGCTCCTGTAACTTCATGCAAAACAATCTTGCAATATTCTGCTTGTACTTATTTTCAAGAGTGAAGTTTCTGCTTTCGCACTCTTGAGCTTAGTTCTTTCAAAGATTAAACATTCTTCTATTAAAAACGTTATCGATATTTGCTTCAATGCAAGAGAAGCAGAAAATTGTTTTCTGATTTTTTCATTGCATTTTAAAAGACAGAATGTTGTAGGTATTTTTGCACGAGCATACAGGAGTCCAAAATCGACAGATTTTCGATGATTTAGCGATCTTCGAATGTTACTGCGAGTAGAAAGAAGGAATCCGAGATCGATTCAGTTTAATCCGAGTAGACCCCCTGTATTCTGCAACGGCGTAATACAACACGTATTGATTATTATTAAAGAATTACGCAACATATCGAATTTCATGTTCTCCACGATCGACCGCGGAAAATATATTTTTAATTCGCAACGACAAAATTTGGTTCACTCGTCCCGATTATTTTAAGGCGAACTCCAAAAACACGTGGGGCTCTAGAGAGAGAAAGAGAGCGAGAAAATGAGAGAATGATCGATACTGAGAGAAAGAGAGAGCATGATGAGAGAGAGAGAGATAAATAAAAAAATTAAAAATCCGTCGACTATAGTATCCAAAGAAACAAACAAAAAAAAAGTTCATTATTCTATTCTCGTCTATTGTAAATCTATTGCGTATCGTCGTGAACACGAGGAAAAGGGAAACAAAATTTTTTGCGAGCTTCATTGCTCTTGAAACAATTGTCCGATTTGACAATATTCGACGGCGGAGTTGACCGCCGCAGAAGATGAGTTTAAAAAGATGAATGAAGAGAACGAGAGAGTTGTGTCGGTCTATGACGATGCGAAACGAACAAAAGCGAATGAGAATTTATGGTAAACGATGTAGTCATTAATCTTAAGAATCGACAAGAGACATCGGCTCACGGAAAATGGGATTTTGGAAGGCTACGAGACACGGTGTACGAGAAAAAAAGAAACGTTCAAGCCAAGGATGCAAACTGTAGCTGGAAAGGTGATTGCTTGTGCTTAATATTTATATTTTTCGAAGCAGAGAATATTATTAGTGAGCTGGCACCGACGTGATAAATAATGAAACGAAAATAAGAGAGAATGTGCGAAAGAGATTGAGAGAGTGTGAGAGAGAGATACCAATGGGATATAAATAATCGCGCTTACTAATAATAAATGATTACCTTTTATGTAATTAATCTTTCATTTTTATTGTCCCACGGAAGAACAAGAGGAAGACGATGGAGATAAGATTCGTAGTAGCTCGATTTTGTCCATGTCTCTGTAAATATTATGTTTTTATATATACATCTCGATGAAAAAAAAACCACCACCCGACGATATAATATTTGTCGAGTATACGTCATCCAAATTTCGGTCGTGTTTTACTGTTAGCATCCTGGAAGCGAATGTCATCAATAAAATTGAATAACCTACTTTGCAATAGACTTTTATTCTTCTGCGAACGATATATAAATAAATATATATATATTATAAAAATATATATATATCTATATAAATGGAGTTAAGTATGTTCTCTGCGTATTCATTGGCTGTAATGTTAATGTATATATATATAACTTTTGGAGTACAGAAGAGGGTAAATTATAGGTGACCATACTTTCTCATTGTTATATATTTTATACACAATAGCGGAGACATCATTGTTAATTTTTCTGCGTATGTATAATATAGTACAATTCAACGAATAAGAAAAATATTAGACATAAATATGAAAATATTCTTGTGAAGAACATTTTTCCCTACTCGTGTGTTACTTAATGCTCATTATTAATTATAAAAAAAGAAGAAAAAGAAGGACACTTTACAGGGCGCTAGATGTGACTTCCTCGGCGTGTGTACATCCTCGATAATCTTGAACGTTATCGTTATACTTTTACTACCGCTACAAAAGTACAAAATAATTTCACTTTGTTCGTCCTTTCTTTTTTTTTTTTACTACGCCTCCCCCCCCTCTCTATTTTTCAAATCGCGGTCAGAACCGACGTGTTCCACTTACATTTAACAGTAATAAATAACATTAAATACTGATGTACAATTGTTCTGTGACTTACGAGTGTATTACAATTAAACTATATGGCAGTGATCATGCTACTTACACGTATGTCGTTAATAGTTATTTTTACATTCGTTTCACGATGCAAATCGACGCGGATTTGTGCCATAGCTCGTCGACCATTCAAAAATCGTTTCTCAAACTGTTCCTTTTCTTACGAAGACACTTGCTGGGAAAATTACTTCAATGAAGAATTATGCGCTTTGTACTTTTCTCATTAACTGTAAGATTCGTCGGCGTGTAAAATGTGAGCTTTTGCAAATGTCTGTTAGATACCTATTGGAATGACAATGTAAAGAAGAAAATTAGTTTTGAAGCTTCCCGAACGCTGATCCGAATTCGCTGTGTTCATTGAAAAACTTCATAATAAATTAGTGTTAGTTGAATTGCAGTAATAGTAAATAGAATACACGAAAAACGACTACGTTTGCGGTCATTTCAATAAATATCGAAGATTTCCATTATTTCTGCGAATTCAATATACCTGATATATATCTGGTCCGAGGTGCAAATATGTATAATTTGAATGTATAATATTTAGACGGCGGATTATATGCGTTTATGACAAAAATGTGTAGGTTGTATTTTTACGCCCTAGCGTTTTTTGAAAATTTTCGAAATCTGTAATTGCATAAAGATCCGCAGTCTACTAATAATATTGTAAAAATACGTGTAAGAAAACGAGTTTGAGAAACACAGATGTAAAATTTCTACGTTCGCAAGTTAGCATCTTTTGGCTTGGTTTAGTGTTACGTCTTAACTAATTACGGATTCCCCATCATGGTATGGCACATGATTCCAGTGCGCGATCGCGACGAACAGAGTCCACAGAGAGAAAACGTTTCGAGTAGTGCGTGATCCAAGCAGTCTTTGGAACGAGATTGAATAACTTAGAAGACTTTGCACGTTGTACTGGATCGTCCACATAATTATGCATCATTGTACGGGGCAGGAGCTCAAGTGAATATTGTGCAACTCGTCCATATCTGTCCAGTCGCGCCTCTCTCCGCCGATCATCACGTTTCTTATGCATCCGTTGAAGTGGTCCCTTGTTATCAGTGTTCCTTTCGGAGCTGAGGCTGCGAAAACATTTTTACTTAAACTCTTTGCTTGTAAAATTTCGTTCTTCGTTTCGTTTTTTAAAGGGGTAGACTCGTTTCCAGAAATGGAGGGATGCGGGATGCGCTTTCTCATTCCTTAAAAGATCAATCTAGACCTCTGTATCCAACAAAAGTCCTATTTTTAGTTATATAGCTATAGTAGCTTTATGAAAATGTATCACCCGTCAGCTACATGCTGCTGAATAATGCAAATTAAAGGAGAACAAAGCAATTGTTCTAATTTCTCAAAAAAGTTCAAATCGTATATATATGGTCCAATATTAAAAAAGTTATAGTCTTTCTAAAAGTGCCCGAATATTAGTGGGAGTCATTGTAGCTGACGCCGACTTCTTTGAGGGAGACAGCGGTCTAGATCTTCAGATAATTCATTGAGGAATGTTTAAAATCCTGTAATGAGAAATGAGAAGGCGTATCCCGCACCCTTGAAATCCTGGAGACTGCTCCCTTAACACGTGTACAAATAGGAATAACAACTAATTTATGAATTTTATACCTGGCAGGCCACCAATGTACAAAGGCCCGAGGACATTGGAGTCCATTATATGATAGTTAACGTTGGCTGGAAGACCGTACTTCTGATCCATCTCGTCGACTTTCAGTGCCAACTCCTCGTCATTGTAGACCGCCTGTATTCTATGCCATCGATTGTCGCAGATCGTGTACGGATTAGCAAAAGGTTGCTCGACGTACAACGGTTTATTGTCACCCAGGTCGCCCGACATGATCACTTTGCCATTATTCAGTTCCAATGACAGCGAGGGCGAATTGCCAGACGCTGCGATGGAAAGCAACACGCCGGACAACTCCGACGTTCTGAATTCCAACTGGAGCTCCAGCACCGCGCCTAACTCGAAGTTTCTCTCTGAAAGCATAATCCTAATGCTGTACACGATTTTCGTACGATCGTAAAATAACACTGTCCATCAAAATTAAATTTTCTCCCTGTCCAGAAATTACTGTTGGATAAACGCAACGTTCTCGAAAAACATTGATTCTTGCAGAAATGCATGATTTTGATAAAAAATGAGGTGTTACGCGAAAACTAAACATGTGAGACAGTTCAGGTTTCAATAAAAAGATAGAGGAGACTCTCCTCTATCATATATCCATATAGACAATTATATTTTTTTGTACTTTCTAATAATTGTAAATGCTTGTTAAAGTTGAACAAAATCATGCATTTTTACAAAAATCAATGTTTTTAGGATGACGAACTCTATAAGAATCACCCAACAGTAATGGCTGAACAAATTCGGTGTAATAACACTATCTTGTAGACTTTCATTTTACAGTGAAACACGCTTACTGTATATCGCAAACGCTTCATCTTGGAAATAGGCTCCGCTCTCGACATTCGGGAAACACTGCCCCACGTGGTACGCTCTACTGGTCGAACCGACCATGTCGTACACATTTCCGTTTACCCGCAAACCTCTGATGCACCCTTTCAGAGTTTCAAGTTTCACCACAACTTGCTCTGGTATCGGTGTCCCACTTTCCGGAAGTCCTCCGATGTACATCATCGTGGCGAGACCAATCTTTCTCGGCACTTTGATCGTACGAGGTGTTTGGGAGTCCACGAGCAACGTCAGCTTCCTCTCGTCGTGACTAATAACCACGTGGTGCCAATTACCATCGTTGAACGGTGTTCTGAACTGTATCTCTCTTTTCTGCTTGCTCTTCACCAGCAGCAAAAGCTGGCCGTCTCTGATCACGATCATCAAGTAGTTCTTCACTCGAGTTCCCTGAAAATATAGAACAATCTCATTGGTTTTACTTATTCATTTATTTACTTATCCATTTCACTGATTCACACACGGATTTGATAATTATTTCCAAAGAGGCACTCCTCTCCGTTTTTTATGAAATTTAAATATGTTCTGCAGCTACACATCTTGAACAACTTTTTCCTTTTCGTACAATAGCAGCTCTGTTTTGCTTTCGAGATATTCAATATCAAAATCGAAGAGGAGTGCCTCTTTGTAAATAATTACACGTGACAGTTAGAAAATTTATAGTTGTTCAATTCTGTACACACCGGAGTGATAAAAAGCAGCCCGTTCGGATAGTAGGTTCTGAAATCGAATTCTATCTTGTACTTCTTCTCCCAGAATTTTTTGAAATTCAGATAGAGTTGAGTGTGGCTGTTCGGTTTATCTCCAAACTTTAGAGCGCCTGGTTCTAACGAGTAGTATGGTACTTTCTGACAGCCTTCTGGCTGAGTGGACATCCCTCTCGATAATGAAGCTGACCGTGTATATGTGGGATGATCTTTTCCCATAGCTGGCCCCGAACGACCGATTAGTGCGTGATCGAAATCGACAGCTCTATCGAATCGAACGATTCTGGAATTGTAAGAA
Source organism: Lasioglossum marginatum (assembly GCA_028455795.1). Classification (NCBI taxonomy): domain Eukaryota; kingdom Metazoa; phylum Arthropoda; class Insecta; order Hymenoptera; family Halictidae; genus Lasioglossum; species Lasioglossum marginatum. Next base: position 5,994,451 of record CM052271.1, read on the forward strand.
ATCATTAACGACGTTCGATTAATTCAAAGACTCTTCAACTTACTCGTCTGTAAATATCGCGTCCTTGATTGCACCGTACAAGGGGGTGTTCGTAGCGATCATTTTAGTGTTGTTAATGATTTCAGGAAGTCCTCCGAAGAATAATCCACCAGCTCCTTCGGGGGCTCGAATGGCAGCGCTGGTTGGCAGTCTCCCCGAGGTTTGATAAGCATCGTCTATTCTCAGGTCAATGTCCTTTCTTTTTTTAATCACTGTCACCGAATGATACCTTCCGTCGTTGAACGTTTCGTTCGATTGTAGAACGAGTTCTCCTCTGCCAGCGTTCAGTCGCACTTGCACTTGTCCACCGATTATGCATACTGAATAGTAATTGTCTCTCTGAAATCGTAAGAGGTATTAATTACGATATGTATTTGCAAAAGTTCATGCATAAAATTTTTGACTGACATTGAACAACATTATACGTACATTTGCCTCTTCGTTAGAGTGTCGTATGTTGCTAATCCGCTCCCTTTGTCCCTCGAACGTTGAGAGAAGAAGTACGGCTTCTTCTTGTAATGTCCTGAACGAGAAACTCACCACGGAATTGATTTTGCGTAGCGTATACGCCGAATGCTCCACGTAGCCGTCACCATAAAATCCTACTACCCTCAACGGCTGTAACAAATTGATAGGGAATTAATTAATTACATTATATTCGTCAAACACTTCGATATAAAAATTCTGGTCATCGACAGTCTGCAAATAGCGACTGTATACGTCGAAACAAATCAATTTCAACCTTTTACAAATGAAGTAGTTTTCTGAAAATTATAAAGAATATTGTCATGTTGTTTTCAACGTAAAAGGACTAAAATGAATTTTTATTCAACTACTGCTTCCCATAGTCGATGGAGAATATTTTTTTATTTTGCACGAAGATCCGCAGTCTACTGATTACCAATTCATTAATGTTATTTTAATTTAATTTAATCTAATCTCTCTAAATAGATAAATGTATATATAATTAGGTTTAAAAAAGATTGAATTTGATTTGCAAAAGGGTGAAATTGAAGTGCAAAACCTGTAGCTTACTTTGTTTCCACAAGTGGGCTCAACGCCATAATACTGCTCGGCCATGGGGTCATAGCCTTCTTGAACCACGATGTTTGACATACATCCGAGGAAGGACACCTGGGAAGGCAGCATCAGTTTTTCAGCCCGGAAACTAGGCGGCACACCACCGAAGTAGTATTTCGCTTGCGCCAAATCGGGTATGTCTTCTGTTTTTGGTTGGGGAGTTGGAGCCCCGATTCGTTTATCATCTTCACCGCCCACGCTGAGACTACACTTCTCGATCTTCTTGTAAGGCTGGTACTGCCTAAACGCGTCTGCCTTTGTCCAGTTCCCGGTATTGTACTTGTGCTTCGAAGACATCTCCATGCTGACGTTGCCACCGTAGCCGACGTGCAGGATCACCTTTCCTTCGCGTAGGAAGATCATGATGTGCTGGTTCTGGGGAAAATAAAGTTAAACATCGAGTAAATTGCAAACTGTTAATTTTAACAGGCATATTAACTCTATACAGCCTTATTTGTGAATAATAATGTGCTTTATTTCCTTGGTCGATGCAACAGCAAGTCGATTCTTCAACAGAACGCTCAGAACTGAACAGTATCAACTTAAAAACTAACTCTTAGAGCTAAAAATTCCAAGTCAAGTAAACTTGAACATTTTTTAGATGCGCTGACAATAAATAATAAATTTACTGGTACGTACGTTCACCGGATTGATAGCCAGAAACAGTAAAGCATTCTCGTCGTAAGTCCGGAAGTTGATCGAGACTCCGAATGTGTATTTGTTGTATGGTCCTGAGGAGACTCGACTTCTGACAGCGTAACCTTGTCCATTGAAACTGTAGGCTGTGTCGTCCCTAGCATCCTCCACTCTGGATCAACAAAAATTACAAACATAATTGCAAGGAAAATAATGTTGTCCCAAGAGAAACTCAGCTCTCAAAGTGCAAGGGTTAATTTTAAATTAAATGAAGTTAGCTAAACCGATCAGATGTATCGCGTTTTTGACAAGTACCCTTCCACGCAAGCTTGGCAAGCCATGTCCGGCGCAGTGGTGATGAAGTTCCACAGGCCAATAGTCTTCCCGTCCAAAATCACTTGGTGCACGCAACCCGGAAGTCCATTCGACGCCAGAAGTTCTGCTCGCTTCCGTTCCGACCGAGGTATACCTCCTATCCAAACACGATCCGACATGGTGATATCAAATCGTCCATATTCCGAGTCTGTCGAGTTGCTGACGGTTTTACGTTCGCTAGACATCGTTGACTGCCTTCGCACGTGAAGTCTCCCCACGTGACGGACTCTGTAATTGTTGAAAATTTAATAAAACTCCATCTGAGTGCAGCCAATCGACCGATTATTATGCGGTACCTTTCAGCTTCGATGCGGTACCAGAGTCGATCATCTTGAAAATCACCACCCTCTATGATTTCCGAATGAGTCAGAACCCCCGTGCCTCCCCCAACGTTCCACACAAATCTCACCCTTCTATTAACGATCTCCAGAGCGAGGAAATCATCCTGCACACAGAATTTTTAGAAATTGTAGTATACGTTCTTTGCACTTATTAGTTTCAAATCAATTCGTCCCGGACTTACGTTAATACTACTTGGTAAATAAAACAAGGAACCTTCCTTCCGGTCTTTGGGCAACGCGAAAGTTATGACAATCGTGTTCGTCGATGTTGGTTGCAGCGTAGATGGTTTGTACGATCGAATACATTCTTTGCCGTCGGCCGACTTCAACGATACGCGAATCTGCAATAATTCAAAATGAGTAGAAAGTGTGATAGAAGGCATTAAAGAACGTATTATATGATAGTTACCCCGTCAGCGGTGTTTCTAGCCTCAGCGATTTTGTCCTTGAGATTTTGTAACTTCGTAGCCAAAGTGTCGTTCCATTTGTCAAACTCGTTTTTCCTCTTCATAGCTGCGTTCGATAGACTAATTAATTTTGCGTCAGTTTTCTTTATATAGCTCAACGCCTCTGTCACTGAAATATGCAAATAAATGATCAGAAACGATCACGAAAACTATAAACAAATTGTCACAAAACTGATCTTACATTTCTCGCTGGCTAGACTAATCTTCGAGTCACCTTCCCTTTTCAGCTCGTTCAATTTTGGCTTCAGCCTTTCCGAAATTCCTGTTTCGTAGTCGTCGATGAGTTTCTGGTTGTCCCTCGTCGATTCCATTATTCTGTTGTTTTCGTCCAACAAATTCTTAATACCTTCGCGCACTAGAAACAATTTTCAATTCGTTTAGTGTTAAACGTCAAACGAAACTTTAGTAAATACAGACATTTTGCTACACAGGGTCGACTTACACTGTCTACTGCCGTCCTGCAAGCTCAGTAGCTTCACGTTCACCTGGTTGTCCCTGAGTGCAGTGCTGTTCATAGTATTTTTCAAAGTCACCACCGCCTGTTTCTGAAGGTCCAACTTGGCGGCCGCGTGTTCAACCGTTGTCCCATGCTGTCTGGCACTTTCCCATTGTTTGGTTGCCTCTGACGATAGTTCTTTCGCGCTGTCCAACAACGATTTTGATTTCGGGCCGTCGGGAAACGTCTGACGAGTAATCACAAAACAATTTATTATATGCAGGGCCCTGCAGTTTGTTTTTTAAATCACATCACGATTATACGTTCAATTTATTTATACGGCTAGCTGCCTACCTTGTTGTAAGCGTCCTCAGCAAGTTCGTTGGCCGCCATGGCAGTGACATTCGCTGCCCTAATGCTATCCAGGATATTCTTGTACGCCTGACTGGCCTTCAACGGACTCGCTGCGATATTTCTCGTCTCGGAAAACAGACTGCTCGGCGGAAACGCCGAGTTGCACTTTATCAAGTTATCGATCGTCAATTATGCAAAATGATTATTGAAAATCGCAGCTTTTCGTTATGATAATTAGAACGTCGATTACTCAAACGTTATACTACATGTTCAATGATATTATTTTGTATTGATCATGAGTGTTCTTACTTGACATATTCGTCGACATAGTTCGATATATTCTTCGCGTGCTGAACACCGGGCACCACGTATGTTCCATTGTATTCGTAGTTCAATCTGTACAGCAGCTCCTCTTTCATGCTCAAGTTGTTGTACCAGTATGACAATTTGTTTTGCAATTCTGGGATATCCTGCAATTCAACGTCACAAATAAGGGAATATATTCGTTTGATTTTTCTTGAAGAAATTATATAAGAGAAATCAATAATGTGGTTATTCGAAATTTTCGAAATCAATTTCTCCTTGCCCACCTGCAGGTTATTGTTGATGTCAATGATGAAACCTCGCGTTTCGTCTATCAATTTCTCGCCGTCGCTAATCGACTCGTTAATCTCGTTCCTCGCGTCGTTGATGCCAATGCAATGTGTCCTCGCCTTTCCCAGGGTGTCGTTGATACTGTTGTACAAACTGTCATAGGTGAACAACGTTTCCATCGTGCCTTCTATGACGGTTCTCATGTCGGATACTTTCAACGAGTACTCTTCCACATCGTCCTGAGCGATCGCTAATGGCTCAGTTGCGTCGTATAAGGAATTCAGCCGATCTGTGTATTCTGCGACGTCTCTGCCGTTTGAAAAAATATGATCTGATCAGTATCTTAATACTATCGAATAATAATAAAATTTTACTGAATCGGAACATTTAATCCAAGACAGTCTTGCACCAAAAGACATTTAAAAATTCAAGTATTTCACGAAATGCTATTTCGATACTAACTCGAGAAAGTTTTCTATCTCCATAGTCTTCCTCTTCAGATTCACAGCTTTCAAACTGTTCAATATCATCTTCGCCATTTTCAGAGCCTTCTTGATCTCGATCCTCTTGTTATCGTTACTGTACTGCGTCAGTTGCAAAACCGTGTCTGAAATGATAAAACTGAATTTACTATTTATACATCGAAGCTTGAGAACCCTTAACATTTACACTGATCAAAAATACCTTTGATGAAGTTCCTCAGATTTTCCACTTCAATTTTCGAGCTGTACATGTTGTTCTTCAAGTCGTCGCTTTTCGATTTCAGGATGTCCGCCTGTTTTGCTTGTTCGTTTACCTGAAAATTCCGAATGCAAAACACGTGTACTCATCCATATTTCATTGCCGATTAAAGAGGTGGGACATAATCTGTAAATTCGCATTCCTAAGAAAGAAATACGTACAGCTCTAAACAACGTTTCGAACTGCTTCATCAGCTGCTTGTACTCGTGCCAAGGAATAGTCTTCATTCTTTGCCTCAAACGATTCTGGAGGTCTATTTCTTCGAGAAACGCGGTGGCATTCGATTCGATATACGATAGATCCTCCCATGGTGGGGGAATGTAACCGTTTGCTATGTGGGTGGTACGATTCGCAAGTTCCTCGGAAAGCACGTCCACGGTGTCAAGCAGCACGCCAGTGCAGTTGTCGTTGCAGGCTAACAAATTAAGGAACAATTGCGAAAAATATTCATTTCTCTCGTTTGCTCCAACTGGAGGATTGTCAATTATAAAAAGCGAGTTTTATGAAGCGATGAATGCGATTTGTTTGTAAAATGTGCTAGCTGACGATGATATAGCTTACACGTGCAAACGTTGCTTATGAAAACATGACGATACGACGTGCATTCGGAGCAATCTCGTCCTGTCGATCCAGCTCTGCATCTGCACTGTCCCGTTTGCGCGTCGCATTCGTCGCTGAAACTACCAGCGGGATTGCAATTGCACGGTGTGCACTTGCCACCGGGGAGATCCGGAAACCCGTAATATCCGTAAGAACATCTTTCGCATTTTCTGCCAGTGTAACCTGTGATCAAAACATTTTATTTCAAATGAATAATCTACTGTGCCTATTAATAATTGAATAATTTATATATTATGAATAAACGAACCAGGTTTACAGACGCAAATGGGTTCCGCGTCAGTGCGGACCATACAGGTGTTCGAGAACCTTTTGTCTGTTTGCGGACAGGGACAGGGTTTGCATCCACCGAAATCCGGATGTCCATGAAAGCTGTCCGCGCAGACGTCACACCTTGGTCCCGCGGCATTTCCACGGCAGTTCTATAACAGAAGATTTACCACGTCAAAATATATTTTGCATACTTTATCTTTGCATGGAAAATTCGAATTGTGATACGTAGGCAAAACATTAGACGAATTTTATATTATTTTCAACCTATTGAACAATATTAAGAAAGAACATAAACTCATGTCTCACTCCAGTTTGTTGCAATTTCTAGCGATATGTTAAAATTTGAATATAAAATTGTTAAGAGTAAATTGTAGTGAAACGAAAGCACTCACCAGACAGTGTCCTGTTTCCTGATCGCAGATATCGGTTCTCCCACTACACTGACAGCGTTTAGCTTGACCGATAAGATCGATAACGATAGTCGACGAGACAGTGGTGTTCGGGTACCACCTATAGTAACCGATGCTTGGATCCTGACAGGACGTGCTGTTGTACTCCGGAGGACATTGGCAGAGCTCGATGCTCGCTGCCAACGATGGCGTGTATGTTGCTGTTCGTATCGCGGTGTCTATAGAAGCCTCCAGTAAACTGGAATACATTTCCAACATAAATGTAAAACATAAAATTATATGTAATTTTTTCTATAAATATTTAAGAATCATATCGTTGCGACATTATGTGTCCCGCTGTTTATTTCAGTCGCGATTTGCACCGATTGACACTGAAACTACTTAACGATTACAATTTTATTGAATGTCTTGGAATATTTTAAGTATTAATACAAGGGTTAAACAGATTATTAAGAATATTGTCAGATTATCCGAAATTTAATAAAATTATTAAAGCATGAAGCACATTTTTTATTTCCAACACAAATGTAAAACATAAAATGAGAAAATGTTTCAACATGTCTTTGAATTCAGAAATGTTAGCTCTACATAATTTTCGCAACACAACTTTCTCTTCCATCATAATTCAATAAATTGTAAAAATTTCTTTAACTCACGTCGTTTTCGAGAACTCGGCATTGCCACTGGCTTTCACGAGAATGTGCTGCACGTTTTGCAACGCGACCATCAGTACTTCTCTGGTGACCTTGTAATCCGGTCTATTCTGCAGTTGCCACAAGGATTCGTGAAACCTAAAACAAGAACCACGGAAAGATCACGTTCATTTTTACGCTCGTGAAAATTGTTCGAGGATCGTCGAACATTTCTTAAAATGTTTATTAGAAGGCTACCTGACTTCGTAGCGATCGTTATTTACTGGTGAAGGCAGATAATACTCCAAGACAATTCTGTTGTTTCCTTGCAGTTGCACGACTGGATACTGCAGGGTGGTTCTCAGAGGTATTCCACCTTCTGTCAAAGTTGTAAATCTTAAAAACCCTCCGTAGGATACGACCTTGAATTATAAGTTACGCAGTGTCATTCTTTTTCCGCGCGAGAGTATCTCGTGTGCTTTCTGAATTCTTTTGTGAAATTAGATTTTGTCGGTTAGATAGAGACGGTTTGAGAGAGTTACCTTGTCGCCGAGAAAAGAATCGGGTAGCATCCAGTATAACGGATAATTGTAATACAAGTTTGATGGTATTGTGACGTCGCCCTCCAAGTCTGGGATCGTAGAAAGCCCGTTGGTCACGTTCAGACCGCCGTTAATGGGAGTCAGAGGGACTTGGAACCTGTATCTTGACACCTGCAGACGACAAATATTCCATTTTTAATTTATTTTTAGTTTCTATTGCTTCTTTTATCGTTATGAAGAGTATTAACCCTTTGCGCTCGGAGCTATTTTAACTCGAAAATGAAACTTTTCTTCCGAACTAGAATATTTCCATTCCCTATGATTTTTCAAAGTTTATGGTTACGAAATTGGTATAATACCTCATACAATACCTAACTGTTTAGCAATTGATTAAATGCCGACACATTTTGTGGTGCCTCAAATCACCATTCGAGTGCTATAAGGGTTAAACTTGTATCTACATATCTAAATAATCTGCTTACTATTATGTCATTAATGGTGTCGTTCACATAAAGAGTTCTAGGTCGCATCAATCTTCGTTGTCCCCAGGCGAATTCAGCTTGCTGACAGGAAGTTGATCGTCCAAAACAGAAGCACTCTGTACAGCCTTTAGGGTTGTCCACCGATAAGCCAAATGTATTTCCTTTACACTGATTGCACTGTCTTCCGATCACGTGTTCCTGAACAAAAAGACGATTTTAAAAATTCTAAAGGTTCATTGAATTCTTCTAAAAGTTACTTCGAAATACTAGACCATAAAATAGGTTCATTATAAAATAAGTTCATTAAATTCTTCTAAAAGCTAATTCTTAATACTAGACTATAAAATATAAGTTCATTATAAAATAAGTTCATTAAATTCTTCTAAAAGCTAATTCTTAATATTAGACTATAAAATATAAGTTCATTATAAAATAAATTCATTAAATTCTTCCAAAAGTTAATTCTAAATACTAGACCATAAAATAGTCTAGCATTTGTGCATAATAGTTGTGTACCTTGCACGGACATTGTCCCTTGTCGTTGCACTCGCAGAGATCCCCGTTGCATTCCAGAGTACCGGCTAAATTGCAGCTGCATGGACGACACCTCGGATAACCGTAGTATCCCTTTGCGCATCTCTCGCATCTACGTCCGTCGTATCCTATTCTGCACGGACATTGTCCTTGGAGATCGCATTGGGGCCTTGTCGAGCCCAAAGTGCAGCCACAGGATCTGCAACCAACTCCTGGAACCAGGTCCCAGGAACCTGGCCTGCATCTGTCGCAGTGCTCGCCGAATGTTAACGTTGGACAAATGCAACGACCTGTGTCGACGTCGCACACGTGACCTGGTCGCACGCACGGGTCGCATACTGCAAAAAAAATCATTCAATTTAAAATTTAAAAATCCTACCAGGTCAGAAGAAATGAACCCACAATATCCAAGTCATACTGCAAAAGAATTCATTCAATTTAAAAGTAAGTCCTACTAGATCTGAAGAAATGAACCCACAATATCCAGGTCATACTGCAAAAGGATTCATTCAATTTAAAATAAAAAATTCGTACTAGGTCTGAAGATATGAATCCACAATATCCAGGCCATACTGCACAGATTTAATTCAATTTAAAATTAAAAATTCCTATTAGGTCTGTAGAAAAGAACCCACAAATAAATATATTAAGATAGAAAAATTCCTGACACAATCAATTCTTATAAATAAAGGAACAGACTGTTTACCTTGACATCCATTCGAAGAGAACCCGTAATGACCGGCCAGACACATGTCACACCTTGTACCACCAATTCCTGGTTTGCAATAACACTGTCCTGTAGCATCATGGCAAGAAGAATTATGTGCACCGATGGGGTCGCACCCGCAAGGAGTGCATTCCGCACCTGTTGTCAGCCCCCAGAAGCCAACCTTCGAAAGACAAAAGGAAAAATTGTACACAATGATTGGGTCATCCCCTCAGTAATGAAAATTTCTGTATATAATTTTATAGTTGTATATAGTTTTAGTATTTTACCAATTTCAGAAACATGGAAAATGTTGAATTACTTATGGGATGACCTGATATATTCATTTAGGTATCACAATCTGATACGTAGAAAAGCATTACAATTTTTCCTATGATGTATGTATAATATATACAGTCCTTTTGTACATATGCAAGATCAGCTTACCGCGCATTGGTCGCACTGTCTGCCAGTCACGTGCTCTTTACACTGGCACTGTCCTGTCACGATGTCACAGGCAGTCGTTGTCGATCCAAGATTGCTACATCTGCAACCTGTAAATATTTAAGAATCATGTCGTTGTAACATCATGTGCCCCTTTGATTATTTCAGCCACGATTTGTACCGATTGACACTGGAAGTACTTATGAGTCTAACAATTACAATTTTATCGAATGTCTTAGAATATTTCAGGCACTAATATAAGAGTTAAAAAGATTATTAAGGATATTGTTAGATAATCCTAAATTTATAATAAAATTATGAAATAATATGAAGCACAGAAAATATTTATTTGGAATAAAGATCCACAGCCTAATAATTATCAATTCTACGTTTATGCAGTTTGAGCTACATGTTGAACGAAAAGTTGATTGTTTCCCTGAAACTATTAAACCGGTGCAACGGTTTCGCGGAACAATTTATCATTAAACCTCCTACCATTAAACCCTAAAGTTGTTTCGTATTCATAGAGTAGTTTTGATTTATAGTAACAGCTTTAAGACAATGGCAGAATGGTAGCGGGGTAACGGCGATGAATCACAATAAAGAGCATTTTCGACGAGTTAGGTAACAATACTTGTATCTACATAAATCGTGATTGATATCTGATCACTCTGGATCTTACGTGCCGTAGCAAACGATCGTTGATGCGTGATCAATCGTATTTCGCAATTAGCAACGTCGCTGAGACGACTACAGAGCATTGTATTCAGACGATGTAGATCTCTGTTGGCGCTTTCACGGCTGCTGACTCGCGGCGAAAAGAAACGAAATATTCAATAAGGAATTCTTATGCGGCAGCCATAACACGTGACTCAACTATTATGAATTTAAAGCCGAAGCCCTCGCGCTCTCGCAAACAATGAAAATTGATACGAATCTGCAGCGTGCACTTTCACTTTTAACGTGACAGGAATTTTCCGAAGAAATGGCAACTATTCTTCTCAACATTAACACTAAACCTACCGACCATCAAAAATGACCAATGTGTATGATATTATAAAAATAACAAGATTAAATTGATTTATACTTTGTGCGATTTTTACTATAATATATACTCGAGTCAAAAAATATATTCAATCAATTCCCATGAAAACATCTTTACCATCTCAATAATTGTCGAATAGAAAATCTAAAATGGATCATTTGACCCCTCGTGGTAGGTTTAGTGTTAATTCTGCTAATAATGAGTATTCAACAATGCAATTTTTACAGTGTTTGATATTTTTATATCGGGTATCATACCCTATAGATTTTTATGCAAAATAAAAATTGCCTGCATTATTTTCAACACACATTTATTTCGTTTTTCAATAATTTCAGTGATCTGGAAATATTATAATGGCATTTTTAACCCTTGCTCGGAGAGAGAGGAGCCACTAATAATTCTTATACCATTATTCAAAATAATTGTTGCATTATTAAATTTGTATTCAATAAATCACTAAACGTATTTAATATCTTAATAAACTACTGAAAGTATTGTACAAGGTATTATATCAGTTTCATATCGATAAAATTAAGAAAAACATATAAAATGGAAATATTTCAGGCCGGAAGAAAAAATTTCGAGTTAGAATAGCTCCGAGTGCAAAGATTTAAATTCTACAAATTTGGTCGTCACGTTCATTGTTCATTTAAAAATATATATATCAGCTTGTACGACGGAATATTATAATTCTATTACTATGTATAATGTTCCTTCATTGTTTATAATCCCATTGCTGCATTTGAATAAAAAATGAAATTTCACCGAGCAAAGAAGTATAATTTGTCTTACACTTTTCTCATTACCGTGTATTATTTTAATTGGAAACAGGAAGCAGAGAGTTCGAAGTACTCTCGAGCCCCATAATAAACAAAATCACTTAATGCGAAAATAGACATCGCAAGGTACCAGATAAGGTGTCCCGCGGCGAAATTTATTTTCACCGTCCATTCAACGAAACCGTAAAAACTCGGTGATTAACAATAAAACCGGGAAGCACGTGTGCGTTCTCCATTTACTTTATCGTTGCAATATCAATTCACGCGCGATAATATAAAACACAAGAAATTCTTGATCATCGCCGGTGAAAAGATACTAATGGCTTCTTGACATAAATGGTTTAATATCTTTTTTGTAGAGCACAGCGGGTTGCGCTCATTAATGTATTAACAGCTGTATGAATGTATGCGAATGAATGCGAATACGCTTAAACAGATATTCAAAAATGTTTAAATAGTTTGAATGTACTGAAATTGTAATGAATTTATATTCAAAAATGTTTAGATTGTTTGTGAATACATTTGTGCTTATATTTAAAAATGTTTAAATAGTTTGAATGTGTATAAAATTGTATTAAAAAATGTTTGAATAGCTTGAATGTAAATAAAATTATATTCAAATATGTTTAGATTGTTTAAATTCGTTTAAACTTATATTCAGAAATGGTTAGATTGTTTGAACACATTTAAACTTATATTCAAAAATGTTCAAATTGTTTGAATCCACTTAGGCTTACATTAAAAAATGTTCAAATTTCTTGAATTCATTCAAAATTATATTCAATTCGGGAAATATTTGTCGCAGAATTATGATTTCCATCATTCAAGTCTTATCTCTCTGGTATTGTTTTTATAAAATAATTTACTTCGACTTTGCAGTGTAAATTACTTTGATAATGTTGTTAATTTCTGACAAAAATTAATTCACGTAATATAGAAAACTAGAAAGACATTACAAGAGTTCAGGAATGCTGTTCGATTATTTTCGAATTACGTTGAAATAATTTCATTACTGAAAAAGATTGGTTTAAAGTGAAATCGCAGGGGTTCGAGGTAGTTTCGATGACAGCGAGGTCTGGCGTTGATGTTCGATTAAGGATTCGATTTACTAGCCAATAAATTGCTGGTGGTTATGGCACCGATCCGAGTACGGTCATTAAATGGTTCGAAGTGTCGGCTCGCGAGCTTCCGCGCTATTTTCAATTTGAAATTCCTCGTTAGCGCCCAGCAGCCGCAAGCCGGCTTGCTAATAGGCCGGAAGCCGGCGGCATTATACTTTGTAATAAAGATAAGCGTCAGCTCATAAACGGGAATTTACATCGATCGGTATATACCGTCGATCGTGCGATTTTTGCACTGTTGGAAATCAACCGGTGCAATTGGCTACGCAATCGATCGGTCAGAAATCGAGTATTGGTCTCGGAGAACTGAGCTGGGTGCAAAGATAGCGCCGCTGTGCAACAAGATGTTCCCTACTCATATTCAAAAATGTTTAAATAGTTTGAATGCATTAAAAATCATATTCAAGAATGTTTAAACAGTTTCAATGCATATAAAATGAAATCCAAAAATGTTTAAATAGTTTGAATGTATATGAAATTATATTAAAAAATGGTTAGATTGTTTGAATACACTTAAACTCATATTCAAAAATGTTTAAACTCATAATTTTCATCACTGAGACGTTCATGTTTGTAGGAATTGGATTCTAGAAACAATAGAAATTAAGATGCTATTCTATTTGCTGTGAAATAAAAATTGCAGTGTGTGTATCAAAGTATGGAACGAGTTGCTGATGAAGTTTCTGTTCGTCTCCACGTTTTGAAACACAAGATGCACTGTGTAAGATGCACTTTGCTGCACCCAGCAGCCGGTTCCGTCGCGATTTCATCAACACGGCATTGATTACGCGCGCTCCAAATCGTTTTGACGCGTTTACGCCCGCATTTACGCTCGCACCTGAAACAGAAACGTCCAGCTGTCTCGTAAATAACATTTCTTCTTGCCTTATCTTTTAACTAGACCCACTAGAGTCTAGCGACTAAACCGACAGGAACGAGCCGTTCCCGATTCCTCGTTTCACAATTTTTTCTGAATGCAAACGTACTTTTCATAAGGGGGAGAAGACGAAACAATTTAGGTTTCATTTACTGTTTTACTGCTTTATAATGCTCCGCTCGAATATAGCTCCACCGTTGTTTAGTCTTCTTATCGCAAATCTGATTATGAGAGCCGTGTTTTTCGAGTTGGCTGCGTTTTCAAGTGAAAACTAAATTGTACGAGATAACACACTCTGGTGAAAGTTGTCAAAATCCTGGCCAAAAATCATATTTAAAATTTTTGAGTGCAAGTTACTTCCCAATTTTTTGGTATTTTATTGCAAAAGCACTTCATTACTTAACATTTCAATAGAAGTTGGAAGAAATTTTTCTGTATATTTCAATAATAATTTTCTTAATCATTTTCTCTATATACGATGAGCAGCTCGTATTATAAATAATTTTTTAAACTATTTTTTTACGAGATTTCAAGATCATTTGTACTTTCTAAAAAAAATTAAAAATCTCTTCGTTGTCGAAGAAAAGGATTGATATGTATAATAGATATGTATACATAGATTTGTTGGCAGCTCCGGGTATGTTAAAAAATGCAGAGATCATGTTCCCGAGACGGCAAATCATTGTCGATTTCAAGGAATAGGGTGGTAGCCGCCATATTACATAAACGAAAGGTGTAGGCGTGCACAATACTATGGAACGCGTGAAGTTCGAACGATAAAGAGCATCGGGCTGTTTCAGAGTGCAGCAAGCTCGTAAACCGTAGCCGCGGTTAACTGGAAGATAATTCGATGGTAATTTTAACGCGTACTCCTTCCCTTCTTTACTACCCACCCACTAATCAATCGCTTTTACCGGCGCGGACCGTAATTTCTCGTGGCTTTCACCGCGTTATCGAACAAATCATTGCAACGAGAAACACGGCTCGCTGTTCATTCACGCGAACCCCAGTATGTAACACGCAGTCAATTTATTTTAATGGCAGCTCGATTTAAATGATTAAAAATTATACTAAAAAATGTTTAAATTTCTTGAATTCATTTAAAAGTACATTCAAAATGTTTGAATGGTTTGAACGTATATAAGACTATATACAAAAATGTTTAGATTGTTTGAATACATTTAAATTTATATTTTAACATGTATAAATAGTTCGAATGTATATAAAATTATATTAAAAAATGTCTAGATTGTTTGAACACATTTAAACTGATATCCAAAAATGTTTAAATAGTTTGAACGTATATAAAATTGTATTTAGAAATGTTTGGAATGTTTGAATCCACCTAGAACCGCATTAAAAAATGTTTAAATTGTTTGAACGTATATACAATTATATTAAACAATGTTTAGATTTTGTGAATACGTTTAAACTGATATAGAAAAATGTTTAAATAGTCTGAATGTATATAAAATTATATTAAAAAATGTTTAGATTGTTTGGATCCATGTAGAATTATATTAAAAAATGTTTAAATCATTTGTACTCTTTCTTGAAACCGTGTTTTAAATTCTGAAGTTCCTTCAAGTTTCTGGTGATTGATGATGACTAACGATTAGATTACTGAATGTTATGTAAAAGTACATTTTTAGAAGAAGGAACGATCAAGAAGAGCGTGATCTATATTTGAAAATCTGAATGGAAAGGATTAGCAGTGGGTACGCTGCTCGCCCAAGTATACTCCATAGCGGAACAGTGGAATCTTCTATTCAAAGTCAGACAGCAGGCGCCACGAGTTTACGAGAGCTCTCGAAATACTTGAAAAACGGGATAAACCTTTGAAAGCGAGCGTTTCAACGATCGTCGTCGATGGCTTTACGATCGAGAAACCTAAATTGTATCGATGCGTTACCGGTTTAACTCGCACTATCGCAAACAAACGTCCATGCTACTTCGGCCGAGTGTGTTTAGTTAGACAGTGGAACCTTCTATTTCCAGTCAGACGCCAGACACCAGAGCCCTCCTCTCGAGCGAAAAATTTGTTTTTAGTATAATTATCTTGCGGAAGATTCGTGTTCAAGGACTCGAGGCTCAGTCGAAAGGAGGAGCATCTTGTGCGAAATACAAACAGAACCGCTGATAGAATCAACTGCAGGATAAATAAGCGTTAGTGCTCCGGTACAGTGATCTTGTTCAAACGATGCCGTCATCGATTCGAAACGAAATGAATCATGCTCGGTCGAAAAGAGGAGCACCTCGTGCGGAATGCTAACAGAATCGCGGATTGAATCAACTGCTGGTTAAATAAGCGTTAGGAAGCCATTAGAAATAGATCATTCTTGTTTTTTCAGAGACTGCTACTGGAAACTCTCAAATCGGTGGAAGGGAATTACTTGTTGAAGGAAATAACACTTGATGCTAGTTCTTTCTGGAATGGTACGGAAGTAGCCACTTTTGTATAAATCAATTTCATCCTTTGGCAAATCAATTTCACCCATTAAGAATATTTAAAATTAATTGAACTTGAAAACATCTCCCTTGATTTCAGAAGAAATGTAAAAAGAAATGATGGAAGCAATTTTTTTATGATACCTAATTTGTCTTGAAATCCTCTAACAGATAAGCGTAAAAAAATTATAGGTGCATTTGCAAAAAATTGAAGGTGACATTGAAAAATCATGAGAAGAAAAGTTGACAAAAGGTTTGCTATAATCACGTGAGAGCTCTCTTGAAATCATGCTGTATTTGATAAAAACATTTTCGATCGGACTGCTAAGAACAGAGTAATCTCTAAAATATCTCTAAAGTAGTTTTTTTCCGACTTTTCGGGCCAAATGTCCCACTGTGCGATTATAGAAATCTTCATTGATTTCTTTTTTACAGACACACAATTTTTTAACATTGAAGAAATTGGAAATTTCATATTAATCGTATCTGTCCGTTCGCTACAATAATTGCTTTTGGAACGAAAAGTATGGAGGGAACCGATCGAAAAAATTCGATCAAGATTTGCGACATTTTGCATTCGAAATTTCTGTGACCGCAGAAGGTGACCGTGCCCTGAACGTCTACTAGCCGTGCACAGATTTCTTATCGGCTCGATCGCCGCGTAGGAGGATCGACATGATCTACGAGCCACTGTAGCGACAGTATTAACGTGATCTATGGAACCCAGACGTTCGGCGACGCGATGGCATGAATGCATTATTGCACGTTGCCTGATCGATGCGTACGAAACGGAAGGTGTGTTCCGTCAAATCGGATTCATAGATCCTCGCGATTTTCCGCATTCGGGCCACGACCTTTTACCGAAATTAATTGTGCATCGAAATGCACTTTAATCGAAGTTACTTCTGCATTCTCCTAATAATTAGGATAATTGTGCCCATAATTATTATATGGAAGTGGTCTAAGTCAAAATTTAAAAAGAATGAGTTTATCAGTTATTTCACATCACATTATTTTAAACGGAATTAATCAATATTATATGGAATTCATAGTGTTAATATGCTTTTCCTTTAAATATCTCGAAACAAGAAATATATGTGTTAGACCACTTTCATAACTATAGACACAATTGTCAACTACTGGGTGAAACGTTGTTGATGTTTAAAGTGGTATTATTTTGCAACGAAGGATCGTGGAAGAATCAAGTTGGGCTCATTTTGAAGCTTGAAATCTGTACTTTGAAAATCCTGTGGTACGTTTTCCTCAGACGTTTTTCTATCACCTGGAAAAACATTACAGATGTCATGTTTTAAAATGAATATGATTGTTCTGGATTCTGATTCTTGCAATCGAGGCAATTATTATGTTGCACAAAAATCCACAGTCCAGTTATTCCCTTTAGTATAAATCGAGGCAATTATTTCTTCGTTCTTTCGTCTTGCAATTATAATCTATACGATTTTTACTTTGCATAAAGATCCGCAGCCTACTTATTATCAACAAATAGCGTGTCACCCATAGGCGTCCGAGGGTTCCGCAGTGTCGCGTGGAATTTTTCGACGGTTTCGTTGGCATTGTTGCAGAGGGGCGCGTTACACCATGAATCGGCAACGTTACACCATGAAGATCCGTGCAGAGGAAGACTTCCTTTTGCACGCCCATGCGACACCCACGCCCGCCGTGCAAACTATCGCCTGCACGTCGTTAAAAGCTGCGCTAACCTTTCGTTTCGGCCGAAAAAATGCCAAAACTACTTTCGATCGGCGCAACGAGTGGGATCCAGGGCCTCGATCGGAAAAATTCCAATTCCTAGCGTCGCGAGGGGTTTCTGTAACGCCCACGCGTGTCGGCCCCGGTGACGTACGCCACGGGATTCTAATCGGAATGCGATAACTATGTCGATAAACCGAGTAATTCAAGAATAAGAAGTCGAAACTGTTGACAGGGAGCGAGACGGAATATTAATTAGTTTATCTTAACACGTTCCCGTGCACGACTGATTTCGTGGAAACCGGTATCACTCCGTGCTGCAATGGCTAACTTTGCCTATTCTTATTCGAACCCTCCAGTTCGAGGAGGGTGACTTTTTACAAACAATTATCTTGGCAAGAATTTTGTTTAGCAGTCATTTTGTACATATACAAATTCTTTCATAACTAGACTGTGGATTTGATGCATTTATGAGAACAATGGGCACGTACAATTTAAAGCACGTGATTTAAAGCATGTTAAAAATATTTATAAACATCAATGTATTAGTTTCAGTTTAATAGGATAATTAAAAGAAGAGTACAATTTTTATTTGGCTCCTGTGCCCTGCAATCAATGCGAACATTTTTTATTTTGCACAAAGATCCGCGGCTTACTTGTAACAATGTATTTGTAAGACAATTATATCCAGAAACAAATTTTTATACAAGATTATTATTTTAAAATACTGTTCAACTATGAATTTCCTGAAAGCATTTCTTGGATTGAGTCCCTTGTGGAAATGTACTTTTGATAAAAGCTTTATTTGAAATTCGAAATTCGAATACTTTATTCGAAAGCTTTATTTAAAGCTTCAACTGAAGGATAAAGCACGGGGTGCGTGGCCTGTTTCTGCGAAAGTCAGCGGATACACAAGTGTTTGGATAAAACGCGCCATATTCCAAGGTATCAAAGCGACTGTTTGTGTGTTCTGCGAAATTTATCTTCGCCGACAGCTCATTACCCGATAACGATAGACAGAGTCTGCCGAGAGAGGGAATTATGAAATCGAGGCAGATGCAGAGCAATTTCTCTGTAGTCGTTTTACTCTGGTCGTCTACGGCGAGCGTCGCTGCAAATTAGCGCAATAATTATCTGCGCCGTTGCGCCTCACGTTATTAGTCCCATTTCCATCGTAATCATAAGAATCCCTTTAATGCCGGCCGTTACAAAAATATCGGGACGCTATAAATGTGACTACATTTCCATGTAATAGCTCTTATTAAGTGCTCACTGTATAAAAATGTTGATCGAAGTAGACCTGTATATATTTGTATATTTGAACAATTGGAAGAGGTGTGTGTAGGTTCATATAAATTGGACATTATTGTACGGTTTAATAAAATTTGCATAAATAATAACTCCGGTCCAGTCACAGGAGATTTACGATCGTTCGGTAGCTACTATGTCGGCCATGAAACGAACGGATGAATGATTCCGCGTGAACCATGTTCGTGTTATCGCGGCCCGCGGTGAAAGCGGAGGTGTCATTTTAATTAAATGCACACGGTAACACCTGGCGTTGTGTGCCGTCCGGAAGTTCTGCTCGACGGTCATTGCGTTAACGCTAAACAACAATAGCATCTTGCGAGTCGCTTTAAATGAATATTTTTAGTGTATGTAAAAAAGAGAAACAGTGGACGAAATAAT
Organism: Lasioglossum marginatum; assembly: GCA_028455795.1. NCBI lineage: Eukaryota > Metazoa > Arthropoda > Insecta > Hymenoptera > Halictidae > Lasioglossum > Lasioglossum marginatum. The sequence continues at coordinate 6,013,824 of CM052271.1, forward strand.
AAATAAGAATCAGATAATAAGAAGAATATTTAAAATCCTGTAACGAGTCTCGAAGAATTTAATAGAAAATGATGACAGGACACCGACACGATTTTATACATTAGATAATTAATAGCTCGGTCGGTCAGCCATTAAAAAGTCGGAGAAAATCCTGTCTAACATTTCCAGTAAGTAGAAGCTATATTTACAGTTTCCCAGGAACGCCAAAGGAGCAGGAGTTTGTAATGTCAAGCTTTAATAATATAATGACCGAAAATTGTTATTACCCGAGTAAATAATCATTTCTCGGAGCCGGATCGTTCGGTGTTCGGCGGGGGAAAATTTTTATTACTTTTTAATTAACGGAATACGCGTAATCTTCGATAATGATATTATAGGATTGGTCGAAAAATTGATTAAAATATAATTGCTTCCGGCGAAACGAGTTTGCAACTCCGGCGCCGTAGCCCCCAGAGTCAGAGACCGATCGATCGATCGATCGCGACTTAATCGAAACACGGCCAGGCCACCTAGTCGCGCGGGTTCCCTCGCGATATGAATCGATCGATGATGACGACTCTGATCGTTCCATCTTAATCGATACAAATTTCGCTGTGTCTGGTGACCGATCGATGGATCGTTTCTTTTTCTACCGATTGCTCCTCGTCGCTTCATTTTCATATTTCCAATCGACAAGGGTTTGACGAGCGGGATTCCGTTCGGCTCGACGAGCAAAACCGGAGAAATCTTACGTTACTGGTTTTTCATTGAACAGGCGAACGGTTGTACCGCCGGCGATTGTACGCTGAAATTATCTAGTTAGCCGAACGAGCCAATTTATTGAAACTGACACTTATTTAATCGTTTCCGTGGTTTCGGTTCAGCGAGCATTAGAAGTGACTCGGTCGGTGGCGAAACAGGGATGGGCAGACGCTGTTCCAATCAGTGAATCTTCCATTTATCATTAAACACCGTGTATAGCTTTAAACAATGTACTGGGTCGTCTGAAACGTTTCTGTCGCAATGTTCATTATTGTTTTATTCTGTTCAGAAAAACTAGATTGAATTTTTAATGAATACATTCGTTGAAATTGAAATGAACCAGATATCACAGATGTTCTGGAAATCGCAGAATACTTTAAATAATAATAAAGACAGGTGTACAAAAATCACACTGTATTATCTTGAAATATAGTCAAACATGTATATCAACAAAAATTAATTCTCAACAAATTACGACGGGAGTGAATTTCTCAGCACGATGAAAAAATATTTTCATTTCTAACGAAGCAGTCAACGTGTTTTAATGAAACTCGTATAGACACGAACGTTCCCGAGTGACGGCGACCATAGGGATCCTTGCGCGTAATCTTAATTTTTGTTCGCAGGTCCTGCATCTAACACGGCGATTGGCTAAGCCGTTTCCTGACCGCCATACTGCGAACAGGATAATAACTTAGCAGCCGAGGAGTATACAAGCAAGCGTACACGAACAGAAACGGGCAGGAATTACACGCTCGTAATTCGAGGTCGCGAGAACCGCGAAAGGATCCTCCTGGAATGCATTCCGTCCTGCCAGAAGGATTATTATTTACACCGCAGAGCCGAAAAGATTTTTTCCCTGGATCGTATAATAACGATGTTCCCGTGGATTTTCTCATTTGTTCAATTATCCATCGACTAGTCGAGCAGTATACATCGGTGATTGTTCGCTGTCTCTTATTACGGTTTACAGCTAATAGCCATAAAGTTTATGAATGTTTAACGACTCATTACATTATGTAACGACGTACACGCTTCGCTTTGCGATCGCGTATGCTAATCACGCGATGGACTTTCTTTCGGGCTCGAACGAAATCGCTCAATAATTTAACGAGCGCCCCATCCCGACGACCGCGCGGTAAATAAATCAAAGAGGCGAACAAAGTTCCAACGACCGGCTAGAAGAATCACTCTAACGCGATCATCCTATCTGATCAGGCTTTTAGAGCTGGCTTCAGCCAGCTGTCGCTCGTCGAAATGATCGAGGAACGAAAATACCAAGTTTAATCGGACTGGAATGATAAGATTTCAAAATTTATAATACCACGTTATAGAATTTTTCATTCCAATGTACCCATTGATTTATTTAAACGATTGAGAAGGGCTATGAATACATTATATTCATATGCGATTTATTTACAATATTGCAAATAAATGAAATCATTAAACTTCAATTATATAGTTAGCAGTTGTTGTAGACATTTATATTTGATATGTGTATTTTGTAATGATTACAATGACGAAGGGTATAAAAAAAATATAGAAGATATATGAGTTACATTTATTTACGATATTGCAAATAAATAAAATATATGTATATTTTGTAATGTTTACAATGAAGGTATGAAGAAGATATGAAAATATGTAGAAGATATATTCACAGTGGATGATCAATAAAAACCAATTGCTTGACGATTTTATCATGAAGCAAATTATTTCAATAACTTGATCATCCACTGTCATTTTTCATATAGAAAATGGCTGGAATCTTCTTGAGAATGTTTTCAAAAAATTATTATGTGAATCGACAAATAAAGGACTGGAAGGATTGAGTTGTTTAATTAACATTTGTCAGAGTTTGTCTTCCCGATTGAAAATTCTGACCCAAGAGAAAAGTTCGATTTTTTTTGGGAACCTGTTTATTGAAACGAAATGTCCTGTTTTTTCCCTTCTCGTAGGTACATAAGTAATCGACACTGATTACGAGTCGAATATCTCTGAAGCCTGCGCGGTGGTACAACACATTAGCCACTTGTCAGTCGACTTGACATATCAATTAAAATAGCTCACGGATAAGGGATTCTATTAATATTATTACACCTTGCGAGACACCTTCCAGGAACGCGTTACACATGCATGATGTATTATCGAAAATCATTGGTAAACGCGCAGCCGAGGGCGTGTTGGGGATCGTTTCATGACCGATCGGTGTTTGCGGTCTTATTAAATGGTAAATATTTCTCTGACGTGATTGCTACAGCGATTAAAATGTTATCACAATTTAGATTGTATGATCGATAGCTCGGAGATTGTTTTTTAATTAGAGAGCCGCGTTTAGGATCGCTTTGAGCGCTCAGGATTTATGGTGCGAGAGAATCGATGATAATGTTTTATCGTAGGGAAACAATCTTGTTCATTAAAGTAGTATTAAAAAGAATATATAGAAAGTTATTTGTGCTTTAATAAGTCAGGCATGTTTTTCTAATAAAAATTATCCATCTGTCTCTCTCTCTCTCTCTCTCTCTCTCTCTCTCTCTCAACCAATTTTATATTTACTCTTCAAAACTTTGGAAATGGCAAGTTCTGTTTTTGTTTCTCAGAATAAAGAAAAAGCAATGCTGACTATTTCATTTACAATTTCTACGAATTGCAACGAAATAAACTTGCACAACTTCTGAAAAAGAAGTTGAAATCGTTCGGTTCGCTTAGAAAAAAGTTGTTCTATGTTAACGAAGACTTTCTTCATCGGAGATTATCGTTATCATTTCTCGCCTGGTTAATCCATGGTTAATCTACAAATCGGCGTAAGCGTCTCGAAACTACCGTTCGCTAATCGTAGAGTAGCTCGTCCATCGTCACCGTCAAATTGACACGCAATTAATCAAGGATCCTGTCTTGTTTTCGCTGGAGAGCAAATCGCTCGGTTACGCGCGATATTTTGACGCGTTAATGAGCTTTTGCTCTACCTATGTAATATCTAATACAGTCCGACGACCAGGAGCATCGTTTGCTTTCCGCTCGATGGAGCTTAACGAGCTTACACGCGGCTATGAAATATTGCCTATTAAGTATCACCGCTGGTATAATGAATGACCAGCGAAATCTGTTCGGAGCGTTATGGTTCGAACCGTTTAGATCATTTTCCTCTTCCTGTCTCGTATTGTAATTAATAGTGCTCCAATGTTCCTAATAAATTTTCTCTTTGATGTACTGACTTACATATTGTTATTTATTGTCTCTTCGAAATCATGTTTAATTGGTAGCTACATACTCCATCTTTTGATTTATGGACTTTGTCATTTTATTGTACCTTTTGAACACTGTAGGAATTGATCTTAAATTTCCTCTTAAATTTTTATCGAACACAGATCATTTATAATTGGCAGTGTGTTTTATCTTTAATATTAATTTGATCTTACTAGTTTTTTATGAATAAACCTACATCCTTTTTTAATTTCTGTCTCACCAAACAACAAGTGTTCATTTTTTAATTGTCTCTACAATTCTATTCTACCTCCCACACAATAAGGGAGATGATCTTTAATATCAGTTTGCTAGATCTCACTAATTTTTGATGAATAAACACATGCATTCCTTTTTTCTCTGTCTCTCCAAGTAACAAGTTTTGATTAAAATAAGTTTTGATTAAATCATTCTTCAATTGTCTCCAGAATTTTATTCTACTTTCCACACAATAAAGGGGACGATTTTAAATACTTTCCTGCTGGATCTCCGATTAATCATTCTCTAATTCATTTTATCCTGAGTTTCGCGGTCTCTATAATTTGATTCTGCCTTCTGCACAAGAAGAAGATGCGTGTTCCTTTGAATTCGTTCAAATGAATCTGGAATCGGTAGTGCGTGTTACGCTCCGTTTCACGGTCTCCGTCGTATTCTTCTAGTTTGTATAGTGTAAAGGGGTTAACTTTTGTTTCATTAACGGTTAATAACGACTGGTCCGACATCCCTTCGTGTCGCAGGCTGCGGTCTCGCGGGAACTTTCCTTCCAATTCCTGGTAATTCAATACATAGAACCGATTTCACGTGTCGTATTACGCATTTACACGGCCGGGCATTCCCTTGTCGCTTGTCAACCGGCAAGCAATGCGACGGCCGTGTATAGGGGGCCCGGGGGTGTGCATGTACCTGGCCACGATATAGTGTAATAAACGCGACCACCTGTCGTGCGCACGATCGTACATTATACGGACACTTTTCTGCGGTCCGTCTTGTTTTACTATTGCGTATGGCTCCTTGTTGTTACAATGGAAAGCTGTGACCGCCTCTCCCACTGACCATTAACGAGACATCGATGACTCCGCACAGACAACGACCCAAAACATATTCGAGCTGCTTAATCCTTTGCAGTAGGAACTTATTTTAACCCTTAGCACTCGGAGCTACTGTAACGCGAAAATTAAACATTTCTTATATAATTACCTAGAACAACCTAGAATAATTTTATTCTATAAATTTTTTTCTTTGTACGAATATGAAATTGATATAATACCTCATACAGTACTTCAATGTTTAGTAGTTGATTAGAGTACTTAACAGTACTTAATTTATACTTGTACTTCACTATACAGTACTTAAATGAGTAGCAGTTGATTAGCCAACATATTTAATAATCTAAACAATATTTTGAAGAATGGCACAGAGCAATTTTGACTCTCTGAGTCACCACTCGAGTGCTAAAGGTTAACTTGAAAATTAAATATTTTTTTTCTGATCTAGAATAATTCCATCGTATATGATTTTTTTTTCATTTTATGGATATGGAAACGTGGCAATTATTCGTTCACTGTGGGAACGCCATTTTCGAAAATTGATGTAGCAAAACAATATTTTCAATGGCACTTTATCTATTGATCTCCTTATTGCAGTCAATTTGCATAACCTCCAACTGAAATTGATCGTCAGATATATCGCACTCTTTTATTAATGCTGTGACATTTCAAGAATGATGTATTTAGATTCTGGATTCCAGTTGACCCATGAGCGGAGCGGTTCGAGTTAAAGCGGTTCTTTTTATCCGGCCTTTGATCTTAATTAATTTCAGTTGCCTATTACTCGACACATGAGGTGACCTCGGTAAACAGATCTTACGTCAGTGTTTCTCGCAATGGCGAACGATGAATCAACCATTTCATCGGCTCGCAGATCAAAGAATCAGTGGCTTTATTTTACCAGGGCGAGGGAACATGAAGAACCGTTCCATTGAATCCTGTGTACATGGAAACGTGTAAAGCCACAAGGTCGATTCAAGAGAAAAAATAAAAGAGAAGTCAGAGGCGTCACTTCCAGAATTCTTTCTAAACGAAGCAGAATTCTACGAATAAATAAAAATGAATATGCTGATTGTCGAAAGTACTTTGAGCATGACTCCATTCATTTTGATTTATATTCTGATCGTTCATTTTAAAAATTGATTTTTATTTATATTCTGTTCATTCATTTTCAAAATTGATTTTTATTTATATTCTGTTCATTCATTTTCAAAATTAATTTGTATTTATATTCTGTTCATTCATTTCAGAAATTGATTTTGATTTATATTCTGTTCATTTATTTTAAAATATAATTTTTTCTTATTTATATTCAGTTTATTTATTTTGGAAGTTAATTTTTTTACATTCATATCCTGTTCAGTCATTTTAAAAATTAATTTGTATTTATATCCTGTTCATTCATTTTAGGAATTGATTTTCATTTATATTCTGTTCATTCAGTTTAAAAATTATTTCTATTTACGTTGAATGATCGATAAAAATCATTTTCAAAGATCATGGTACGCAGTCACGAGGTTCATAAAATCGGTAAAACGAACGATCAGGATAAAGTGCGAAAATTCTCTATAGCAGATGCATCACTGTCCTCGAGTTTCGAAGTCACTCTATTTATGCTGACGTCGGTCGTAGCTTATCGTAAAAAGTGACGCGGCTTCCGGTACGGTGTGGCGCCACTCCGCTACTTTGCATTACTTAAAATACCATAAAAAATTCCGATGATAATCGAAAAGGGACGGTGAATAGAGAATTCGCGCACGGATGAATCACAGGGTCAACGAGACTGCTCTTTCTCGTTGAACCGTGCGATTGGGTCAAGTAACAGTATATCGGTTGCGTTTAACGCGAAGCGGAAGTTTCAATGACAATCGGCGGGAATGCGCGCGAACTTTTCATTCGTGACTAATCAGCTGTCCATTAAGTTACAGTTTTATTCGACGGACTACGCATAACGTGCTGCAATTAATTCCTTTTAAACGCGATACAGTCGCGGGACTATGCTTGACACTGCAGTGGGTGTTAATTAGTAGATAAATTTATTAGAGCCGTAGCTTGAAGAGCTAATTGAGTTGAACGAATATATTGGATGATCGCAAAAGACGGTACTCAATTTTCCTTGTGATCTTTTTTGAAAATAAACATGTAATTTCTATGAAAAAGGAATCAGCTTGCAAAATGTTCGGAGACAATAGTGGTGACTATATATAATAAATATAATGTAACTATATATAATAAAACTGTTATTTTTTAACACATTACCGACCGGTAATTATTGCATAATTTTGAAAAATTTATGGTACATGGCTAAACACTTTAATGGAACCTTTAATAGTAACAGCAATCTTCATTATGAACTAACAAGTCATCCCCTCAATAACGTCATGTAATAGTTTCATTTAAGATTGTAAAAGAAAATTTCTATGCTTTCTTTTATAATAAGCTTATTTATAATAAGCGTCCGGTAGGTAAAGTGTTAATGTAATCGTTCGAATTTTATTTTCAAATGGGGTACGAACTTTTGCAATATCTACTAAATTGATTTCGATGAAAATTGTTCGAATTATTTGAATTAATTCAGGTATTGCTAAGATTTATAGAAACGTTCTTCGAATATATTGTTATGGACTATGAATTGATTGTAGCCGTTAGGCACATCGATTGGCACGAATAGCGTAGGATAGGCGAATAAAATATTACATTTGTGGGACGTTGTATATAGTCGACAACTCGAAATGGCGAGTTAGAAGTTGTTAACATCGTAGAGCGATCTCCAAGATCGATTGTTACAGACGTTCATTGAATCGATCGTCGATTTAACGGAGCGGTAACGTCATTTAGATAGAGCTAGCTCGCAACAACTTAAATTACAATGTCTATCAGAGGGTTAGCGTGCATACGAAGAAATTAACTTATCTGTTAGCAGCGCCGTAAACTATTCGCAGCTATCTCAATTGGACTAGTCGTTATCAATCGAGTTAGCAATTTACCGCTAACATTATTCGAGCGGTATGAATGACCACGCGCGCGTCGCTTTTCACGGATCACGATTCGTCTGAATAGCACAAAAGCTACAACACCGACCATAAGTTTGCCGACCTAAATTAAAACAACAAAATCTGAATGAATACCAACATTATCGCAAATTCGTCTTTTCAGTACTTGCTACAACATCATTTCATTCAATTACATTCCCATATGTAATTTTATTTTTTAAAGAATAAATTTTTTAAAGAATTCTTCAAAGAATTTCAATTCTTTAAATTCTTTAAAGAATCTAAAATTTAACTTCTAAAGAATAAAATGTACTAGCCCGTATTCATTGAAAGAATTATGTACTTAATAAATTAAGAAGAAATTTTCGCGAAGAATTGCAAGAAGTTCGAATAAAGAATTGACCGGGATGTTTAAGAAATTCATGGACGGACCATCGTGATTAGCTAGAACGCATGGAGGATGTTACTGAAACGATGTACGAGATTGTTTGCAACATAAAATATAGTTGTTATCTACTCCGTTCGCTGACATAACCGGCCGCTGGCTGACGGGGGTGCATCGGCCAATTATCCGGTCCGACGTTTTAATTAGAAAAGATGGAGGTTCGGTCACGGGTAAACACACGGCCGACAATTTCTTTTCTTTTCGCGATTATGGCAGTCACGAACACGTAACGAGCGATGAAAACGGCCCGCGTCGGGGTTAGCCTCGGATATCTTCGACGTGCACATTATGCATGCACGTAATGCATGCGTGCATCGCAACGAGGCTACTCGTAATTTCGGATTATGGGAACCGGTGCACACGCGGAAAGGTGAATCCCTGGGTAATCGAGGATGGGGGGAGAAAAAAGCTTCTCGGAAGAGAGAAACACGACGCGGCTCTACGATTAAAAATCCCTAAGTCGCTGAAATTCCCCGACGCCGGATTAACGTCGACTTGGCTGTTAGCTAGTCAACGTATTTTCGACATTTGATCCGGTTATTTTCGAATTTGTCAAGTCACCTTTATACCAGTCTCGAATGGTAGACTGAAACGTAATAAAAATCTCGTGCATCCACTGCGAGAAACAGGAATCGAATAAAAATTTACCTGGACTACTGTTCATTATAATAAGTAGATGCTTTATGCATTTGTGGTTTATAAAAATTTTCAAGAAATGCTGGAGTATCAAATTCGACAGAATTTAGCACGATTTTTACTTATTTTGGAGTTAATAGTAAAGTCGCGATATTTGTCAACGACCGCGATAGTTGTCAGGTGCCTTTCCACTGTCATGTTGTCCTTCTCTACGTTCGGCTTTCTTTTGAACTCCCGGTGCGGTCGGCGCTGTAGACGCAGTTATAAAATAATGTCGGTATGCGATAGTTGTCTGTGCAGGCTGTTTGACAAGAATCGCGACTTTACTGTACTAGACTGCAGAACTTTATGCATTTATAGCGAAATTGAGTAGATGAAATTCAAAGTTGTTGGAAAGTTTTTCTCTATTGATTTAAAGTCATTAAGGGAAGAAATAGCAATTTGTGTTATGAATGCATTAATTACTAGTAGCTAGTCGACGATTCGTCACGTTTCCAAGCTGAACAATCAGCGTTGACCTCGCGATATTTCATTGTCTAGAAACTATATTGTTCAAACTTTTGTTAAGAGTGTTCGAAATCGCAGCGAAGGAAACGCTCAACAGGATTTTGAATGGAAAAGTGGTACGCGTGCCTTATTGTTGATTTAAACCGAACACACGATAATCTATCTGCGTTTCGCCAATACCGGATTGTTCTTGTCAGAGTTAAGCAATTACATGTAGGAAGTTCTCGGCTTCGCTTTATCGTGTAACGCGTTCTCCGTTATCAGTTCTCTCGGCGACGAGAATGGCTCGTAGGTGGTAACACTCCCAGTCGCGTAAAAAATGGAACCCTTCTACATATCGATTCCGCGAGAGGTCGAGAGTGAAATACGTAGTCGATGCAAAAACTTTTCAGTTCCCACCACCCGAACGAATAATCTATCTGTACTTGCACTATCGGTACTCACTATCGGTACTTGCAGCTACAGAACTTTTAGCGATTTTTCACTTGATACTTTTTGTGAAAAATCTTCTTCGTTCTTTTTCACAAAAATCAACGTTCCTCGTGCTAGTTTGATTTTCTATTTGAGATGAGGAAATCTATGAAAAATTAATCGATGGATATTGTAAATTAAAATTCGTGTTTGACGGTACTACAAATTTTTAAAGACTTCATTTTTATACAGAATGAGAGTTACATATCTGCATCGACTGCAAGAAGTAAGCATATGGAAGTTTATTTCTTTTTTTAACAACCTTAGTAAGTTGAAGATAATATATGGACGTTCTCAAATTCTGTGAATCTTTGTACTGTTTGAAATTGCACGAGAATGCAACTCATTTTTTTCTGATTATTTGCATAACATCTACAGTCTATTTATCAGCGTGTCTATTGGCTTCTCGGCTCGTTTGTGATATTTACTACGGTTCTGGGATGTGCTTCGTTATCGAGCAATTAGGGTGATTCGATTCCCATTCCCATCGCGAATCGAGCGGTTACTTTCTTTCACTTTGCAACGAGACTTCCTTGTTGACTTGTGCAATGTCAAGGGTCAAGGTTCGTTTCTCTGCTCGGGAGATCTCGACGATTAAATGCCGCAAGACAATCGCGAGTTCAGCTTATCCTGGCCGAAGATGCATACTGGGTGATTCTCAAATAACCGAGAGAGATTCTGTCGGTCTCAGACTTTCTAAAATTATCATCATTATCTTAGTAAGGGTGAATTTAAAACTTCTATTAAAAAGAAATATATATGTTATAAATCGAACAATGGAGCAATCACGATTACCGTTGTATCCACAAAGGGAGAAACATCAGCTGTTGAAAAAATATTTTCTACTTACGCACAGAAAGCGAAACTGCTCTTCGATCGACTTACCTGAAAAATAAGAAAACAGGAAAATTAATTACACACTCAGAAAATATTAAACGAGAATAAGAATACGAGTATGTAAAAATTAATTGTAAATTTGATTGAACAAATTGATTCCCACTGAACCTTTCCATTCAGCTTTCTCAATCAATTGAATTCCACCCTCCAGTGCGATTAAGTTCCCGATAATATCTTTATCAAGCGTCTCGGTAATCAGAGAACAGAGCAAAACGACTAATTCTAATAAACGATAGGCACTTTAAGCTCGATGGTATTCGAGTGGCATGATCGAGAGAAGAAGGCAGCTTGTAAATTACTTGAATCTTCCGTTCGGAGGAATCGTTGATAATGTAATTAATCGCCGATTGGGATTTACCGGTTATCCACCTTCTTCGGCGAACAGGAAGAAAAGAACGGTCGCGAAAGAATCGAGAGAGAAAAAATCCATTAACGCGTTGTGCTACACGAAGTACGTGTGTACGCGGCGGGATTTAATTGCTCACACTTAATTACGTTTGCTCGTCCCGGCGCTTGGTGGCTCGATGGGAAATATTGCGATCTTCGATGCAACGGGATGCACACAAGGAATTATTTATGCAACGCGTATCCGGTTGATTCGTGCTTTCGCGACACAAAACCGCGCGACTCCGCAACGATCAAACAATTTATCCGTGTTAATATTACTGATTTTAACAGATTCTGTGTTCTTACTTTGGCTCATTTTATTCAAATATATTTCATAATGCCAGGTTTTTTGAAAGGATCGAACGTAAATTTTCGGTCCAGATCAGCTATTACGTATTTTACTCTCAAGTACTTAATTCTTGAACATAATTTTAAATCATTGGACCATCAATGTCCTCGCTTGTAATCAAACAATTTATCCGTCTTAATATTACTGACTTTTTAATAGCCGTGTATAAGTCGAGTAAAATTTTGAATTAACCAAAATTTCGTGTTCTTACTTTGGCTCATTTTATTAAAATATATTTCATATACTCAGAGTCACCACTAAAATTGCTGTCCCATTATGTAAAATATTATTTACATTATTAAATATGTTGGTATCTAATCAGTTACTACACATTTAAGTATTGTATGAGAGTGAAATAGAAGTTTTTATTTTCTTTCTGAATATGTTCAATAGATTGAAAATAGTATAACAGTATTTTTAAATTCTTCTAATATTTCTATCGTTTCAAATTGCACCTACTAATTTTCGTCATAAATGCACAAAATCCGCTGTCTACTAATCAATTACTACACATTTAAGTATTGTATGAGGTATTATATCAATTTTGTATCCATAAAATGAAAAAAAATCACTTCCAAGGAATTTTTCTAGGTCGCAAGAAATGTTTAATTTTCGAATTAAAATGGCCCCTGTAAAGGGTTAATAGAAGAGAGGTTAGCGGTTCTAATTTCCCATAAACCCATAAATTAGATCACTGTACCACATAACCACAGTCAAAAAAGTTTTTCAGTTTCCAAGAGAAGAAAGAAGAGCAGCGTTCGCAAAGGTTGCAGGACAAGGTGAAGGCACAGAGGAGGAAGAGAGGTGGTCGGAGATTCTCCGGAGACTCGCCTCGATTTCCTGCGACCGCGCCAGCGCATACAATGCATCGCGCGAGGCGTTGCAACGATGCAATGCGCCCGCGGCGGTGCAACGCAACTCCGTCGCGGCTGCTTTGAATCGCTGCGCTCTCGACGAGAACATCATGTAGGTATACTATATCTCGCGGTATCTCCGGCAGTCGTGTCCGGCCAAACACGAGAAGGCGAATTTCCTTCCGCCGCACCGTTTCGCTCCTCTCTTCGCGCCGGGTCCCTTCTTCTGCGATTTGGCACAGCGATTCGCAAGGTACATACACTGTGAACAGGCCCTGTACTCAAGATTCGAGTCCTGTTTACCGAACGCCTTTGAGGCACGAGCGTTTCGCACGTTTCTCACTTTTTCTCGCACGTTTTATGCTCCTTGCAATTACGTTCCGACGATATCAATGGTAAACAAGAAACACACTTATTTTCGACGCGTATAGAGACTGACGAAATTATCGCCGCCTTATTTTTTAAGAGATCATTTTGCAGTACTGTACAGACGTTTCAATACATTATGATACTTTATGTAATACAATACAAATGATGAACAATCGTATGCGTATTACAGAAGCAGTTTAAAGATGTACTCTTTTCTTCAATCTTTATCTCACGGTCGGTCAGTTTAGACTTTTTAGATTTAGATTTAGAATGGTATTCATTTGGCGTCGGATTTACTTAATGGTAGAAAATCAATGTGGTGGATAGATGAATAATATTGCAAAAAACTCGCAAAGATGCACTTGTTTATGGGATCCAATTCGAACACAGGATTCTTACTGGAGGAGAATGTTATTCCTCCTAATTCTTGATTACAGGAACACAGAATAACTTTGATATTAAATTTACTTAATGGTAGAAAATCAATGTGGTGGATAGACGAATAATATTGCAATTTGAACACAAGATTCTTGCTGGAGAAGAATGTTTTATTCGTCCTAATTCTTCACGGCAGGAACACAGAATAACCTTGACATCAAATTTACTTAATGCTAGGAAATCGATGCGGTGGGAAGAAGATGAATAATTTTGCAAAAGATGCACTTGAAAAATTTGATGTTTATATTACGGTGTCCTCGTAGAAATTTCGTGCACGATAGATTATCAGGTATGCCAGTACCGTTAGCGTGTCCTAGTGTCCCCTCCCCCTCCGGCCCTCGATCACGACCATTGTATTACGCGAACCAGGGCGCATTGCGCGGCGGGATGATAGGGGCATAAACAACGCGATTGAGATATATTAAGACGTGTCCGGCTTCTACTGAGAATTTAAGTAACGCCATTAGTGGCGAAATTCACTGTGCGATGCCAAATCCCGATACGGAGTAACACACACGCGCTCCCCGTTCATTCTTTTCGGAGCGAGACCGAGCGAGATAACGCGAGAAAAGCGACATGGGGGAACACGGCTTACAACAGATCCTGATTTACATAATTAGAAATGTCTCCGCTTAATAAACGTGGCAGGAGAAAATACAGAAACCGCTGAAAGCGTTCCTCGAGATTCGAGGCATTCTGAATTCAAATAAAGACATAATTTCTCGAGCTAGGACACTTCCTTATATCCATTTCAATAATAAAAATAATAATCTCTTGTTTGAGATTCCTTTCGCTCAACAATTGAACAAGCTTATGTGCTTTGTTCTATACTGCATTTTTCATAATGCCTTATTCTTTTGGTGGAAATGTATTCTACAGTCTTAAACTTGTTATAAATTATGTTTTTAGCGCATTAAATAAATATGTGAGCGTGTACCACCAGTAGTACCACCACAAGTGACACGTGCTAATAAAAGGAAACAAATTCTAAAAATTGTGAGACACCGGAACTCGAAGGCGAAGTTCGCAGAATAAAAGTTGGTAGGCGTGGAATCGCGCGAACACCCACGACAACGGCAATTTTGAAGGGCATTGCAGGTACCCCGAGCCTTATTTACCCTTATTTCACGCCGTAACTCATCGCCGGTTTGCTGAAACGTGCACGCACACATCAAAGGTGCCTCTTATTTCCTTCCTAGCCGGGTTTCTCGTGCACGAGATCCTCGCTCTCGGTATTTCATCGCTTCCTCCTGTAACCTTTCCAACGACGGCCCGCCCCGCAAGCAACAGGTACAACGGGACTCTTGTGAAAATGTGATTTACGGCTTGATTAACCAGTCGGCCGCGCTGCACCGGTGCATGCTTTCTCTTCAGCTCTGCGCGGATTTGTCAGGGGCTTCGGAAATATGCGCTCGGTTAAACCCACTTCCGGGACATCGAGAAAAATCGTAAACGTCGCGGAAATCCAAGTGCACCATCACTGAACTTCATTCGTTCCTGCCAGTAACCACTTTTAAGTGAGCGGGGCCTCCATGCAAAATAATAAAAATTTTGTACCACATGATATCACAATAAACATTTTTGTACATCGATATCAAAAGAGTTCTCAATTCTTGCTACAGAAGATTTTAAAATCCATCGAATAATAAACCTCATGAGAATCATTTTTATTCTTGAAAGATTATTGTTTTGATTATTATGATGATTGTTTGATTATTATTTCACATCCCTGAATTGACTTCGTCAATGAGCGGCATTCTTCGACCCAATTCAATTCCGCAAATTCGTACGCAACAATCTCTCGACGTACGGAGGGTTGAAGTACGTATAGAAATAATAACATAATTATTTCTCAAAGAAATCATTATATAATACTAGAGAATGTTGGTTCACGGCGTTATCTATGTTCAAGCAGTGATACAACACGATACAACGACTGATAAATTTTCCAAACAAAACGCTTCCTCGTTTAACTCATTATGCTTCTTTCTCATTCTCGCCACACATAAGTTCACTTCGTACATTTTTCCTCTCACTCATTAGGTTTCTTTCTCAATCTAATGGACCGATTTACCTACGACAACCTCCAACGTCGCCGTTATTAAAAGCATTTTTACGCGGTACCATTACTCGCGGAATTTTTTTTCGCCGTGCCGCGAACGCCACGGAAGATTCCCATTAATTACGTCACGCACGCGGTTAATAGCCAGTATCAATCACAAGAACGTGTAGCATAATCGGGTCGAACGCGATCGCCCGTGATCGTGCGTGAAAATACTCGTCCGAGGGGAGCGCCGGCGTAAATCTTGTTCCTCCGTAACGGAGACTTTAATCGGTAGCAAATCCTATCAGACTGTGTCCATTAAATTTCCCAGTCGGATCGTATAAAAATAGCGATTGCCATCGAAAGTTTCGACGCGTGCAGGTATTTTCGCGAAAAAGAGGAAGGCATGGATCACTTTCGTCCGCACTGAATTATTCAGCAGAATTTATATCGCACGTCGGATCGAACGCCCCGAGAAATTGAAACGTAATTATTATCTCTCGCCGGAGTGATCTAATTAGCTCCGTGGAGGTCGCGCTGCGATCCTCCGGCGCACAGAAGCAGTAAGGAATCAGTGTTGTTTTTATGGAAAGATTTGTAACTAAACTTTTTGTAGGCAAATTTTAAGAACGTGGAATAATATCAAATCTTACTTTCAGTGGTAGTAGTATTTGTAAATTCTGTGGAATTTCATTTTCTAGCATTTTTCGAAGCCATAATAATTAGATGGCAGAAATTACCTCCAATGACCTTGGAAGACGGAAGCGTTATAGGCTCACCCAAATAAAGACAAATAGTGCCGTATTAGAAAAACAGAGGTCATGACATTTCGGAAGCACATTTTTATGTAGTTCTTGTATCTTGAAATGGATTCAGAAAATATTTATTTTGGTGAATTGCTTTATTTTGATTTGGGAAGGTACCTCGCTCGAAAATACGTAGTCAGTATATCAACCTTGAGCGGCTACCTTGTCACGTTAGGTCGTCCGAAGATTCGACCTCCGACCTCCGCGGAGAAGTTGAGGAGCCTCGGACGTGGCTCATTAACCGCGCGATGTTTCGTCGACGCGGTTTTTCTAGGAGCGAACCACTCGGCCATAAATTGCAATCAACGTTGGGAGATGCCTCGCCGGTGTTTTATACGCTCAGCGAATTTCGCGACCCGTCGAACGTAGGAAAAAGCGCGGCTGAATCCTGTCCGCAGAGTCCCTCGAATAATGATTCGATTGCATCAAAACGCGAAGCAAACAATCACGAACAATCGTTCGCAAACGATGAACAACATCAATTAGCGCCATTTATAGCAGGTTATTAAATAAAAATTTCCGACATCAGGGTTTGGACAAATTGTGCAACAACTAGCATAGATATTTACAATATATTTTTCAATGTTCATCCCGCTTGAGGGAAAGTTCTGTCGTATTTTTTTTTGTAAATATTACACAAATTCTTACAAGAGTGTATGATATTTTCTGTTTTTATGATGAATTTAGTTGACTATTGGTTTTAGCATAATATGCTGTTTATGTAATTTTTCAATGTTAAGGTAATTTATATTTAATATTATTCAATGATATAATTTCCATTATTTGTAAGAATCTATTGCCATCTTTCAGGTAACCTGTCAATTCTTGTTTTCCAATCACTCGCTAGCAACTTGTGTTTTTGATTCACTTTGATTTTATTTAATCTGATTTATTATATTTAGAATCCACAATAATACATAATAATAATAATAATTGCGGATCGACTCACCATATTTGAGTCCGTGCCATTTCATAGCAACGTCCTGATACCTATTCTGAACCGTGATCCTCGGCGGCGTCCTCGGATGCGGAGGACAAGGCTTGTACACGACCATGCATCGAACGCATTTCCGGTTCGCGGGTGGAGGAGCTGGTACCGGATACGCGGGTTGTATGTGAACATACGCCATGGGGATGACGGACTGCGGCGAATAATAATTCGTGTATCTCTTTCGACGAACGCCGGTCCCTTCGGCGGACAACAACCACGATCTCCGATCGATCGATCTCGCTTCCATCGCACGTTCCGCGCGACTCATTCCTCGAATGCTCGGAGGAGCATTCCGCGAATAAAATCGTCCTTTCGCTGACGTCACTGCGTTTTTACTGCCCGGCGTTGCCGACACTTGTGACCTAACTGCTCTGACCCCTCCGCGATTCCTTGATTTGATCGCTACATTTTCTACACGGTTCTCCAGCGATTCTTGATCTTTAGAATTCCTGGAAGACTGAGCAGGTTCGTGAGGAGGCAGTCTCGTTTTTTCAAATTCATCATCTTCTCGATTCGAACTAGTTCTTTTTTCATTGCTGAAAAGGGAGGATCCATCGTCTTCTCTTCTCCTGAGGTTGAAATTGTTTTGTATTGATTGACGAAGATGTTGGCGGGATGGTCTGTCCTCAACCTGGCTATGTCTACTAGTCTTTCCGAAGTCTAAATCTCCTGTTGATTCCATCGATCGTAACTCGTCGTTCTTTAGCTCCCTCGCTTCCCCATCGTTAGGCGACCCTGCCGTTGCAGGAATCTTCCGATTGTCGTCGCGTGGCCCATCTTCCGGAACTTGATCTCTATAGGAGCGCAGATAGCTCCCCTTCAGATGGTCGCCTTGGTCCTGCTCACTTTCACTGTCCGAAAACCGGGGATCCACGTGGGAGTAGTTTCGCGGCGGACTGGTCTTAGCTTCATTCATAGATGGTCCATTCACTGGCAGCGAGAAATTCTGTTTCGCGTCACTCCTTTCACCGTCCCTGGAGTCATTGAGCGTTCGGCGAGCCTCTGTGTCTTCATTGAAAAATTCGTGTTCGGCTTGTTCGTCCCGGCGATCGTTTCCTCGCTTGGATCGGTGAGTTGTTCGTGGACCCGTCTCAGGACCTGTCCTGGCTCTCTGATCCCTGGGCCACGTGATCCCCTCGCTGCTCGTAATTGGTCCGTCGTCCAGCGAGCGGCTTTCGCGATCCACCGGCACAGAGATCGCATCGATCCCCAGGTCGCTGATGCGCGTCGACGCGGAGCCAGACGACTCGTCGCCGTCCAGCTCGATCCTCCAACCCAGCAGGAACAAGGCCCCTACTCCGAGGGCCAGCACGCCCCGGGTCCAGATTGACCTTCCCAGGTTCATCGCTACCCCATGCTCACAGGAAGCGTTGCCTCGCTCATCCAGCCGACTATCATCCCGCTGTCATCTACCCAAGGATCCACTATGCGTCCGTCCAACCGAACGCTTCCGGGATCTAGCGGGACTTGCGCGATTGCTCCACCATTTGGAGGCTTCGATCTTCGGGATCTGTTTCAGAGTCTGCTTCAGGATCTTTTGGTGGCTCGATCGAGTACAGGCGATTTTCAATTGACGTCGTTCGGTTCAATCGTTCACAGAGCGACTAGCTACCATTTGCTAGCACAAGTCGTTCCCGCGACAGTCTTCATCTTCTGGGGTCTAGCAGGACTCGAGCTCCACTATTTAAAGGCTTCGATTTTCAGGATCTCTTGGCGGCTCTATTGAGCAAAGGCGATTTTCAATTGATAGTTTAATCATTCACAGAGCGACTATTTAACGCTTTTGCTAGCACGGGTTGTTCCTGCGACAGTCTTTATCTTTTGGGATCCAGCGAGACTAGTTCTATTGGGCAGAAGCGATTTTCAATTGATGTCGTTCGTGTGATGGTTCAATCATTCACGGACAAGTGCGTAGCACGTTTGATAGTACGGATTGTCCCCGCGACAGTCTTCATCTTCTGAGGTCTATTTGATGATTAGAGTGGATTTTGAATTTATCTTCAATTATTTGAAGAGATGGCTACTCAGACGATTTACTGCTACCAGTTATATCAGCGACAGCCTTTCCGCTTGTAATATTGTTTCGGGATCTTGTAGAACACGTAGAACAAGTGTTAAATCATCTGGACACTCGGATCTTGGGGATCTGTCGATTTCCTGACGTAGTAGAACTGGTTTTTAAGCGAAATCGTTCGGAAGGGGATTATCTTGAATTTTATTGGAAGCGGTTCCAGTAAATCTTGATTGTAAAATCGTTTCAAGATGTACCAGAACTACATAAACGAGGAATCCACCATACAGAGATTTTGATCTTAAAATTCTTTCGATAAGTTAATGGGGTTCACCTCTCGATTTTTAGCGAAAATCGATTCTTTAATATTGGGAGCTGCTATTTGTTTCAACGATAGCCTCGCTATGGACTCGTGCTATTTCGCGGTATCCTGGGTGAACTCTCAACTAATCGGCGTTTCCGTGATCGAAACAGGACTCGAAAGGTTTCACTATTCGCAAACCAGAATCCTGAGTTCTTCTAAATCAATCAACACGATTCAACCACCGCTTTACCGTTCTAAGAAGAAGCGTATTGGGAGCCCGGTCAACAACGTTCACAAAAAGCGATTCGGCTCTCGCGAACTCCACTCGATCGCCGAAACATCAGAAAGATCGTTTCACTGGCGGTTCGGCACTTCACGGAACAGCTTCACTTTTTCATTCGAGGATCGCAACTATCACTGAAGCCTGTGCACTCTCTTCTGGTGGTTCTAGACTCGCCGAGCCGGAGTAGAACTTCACAGTCATCCGACGTCGGATTAATTCGACGCGCGCACGATAAGAGGCAGGCTTGCGTCGCGTCGCGGCGAATCGTAAATTACTTTTTACGGTCGCCGAGAAAGGAGGTTGCGGATCTACGAAATCTCGTTCCAGGCTTCTTGCGCGCGTTCCCTCGAGAACTGTCGCGATTTTAGCCCGGAAATTCGTCGACACCTTAACGAGAGGACTGGGATGAAAGATTCATCGGGTCCCCGAAACCGTCAAGATCGATCGATCGAGAAAAGAACCAAGAGAAAGAGAAGAGAGGAAGGGATCGAAGCTCGGAGAATCGACGAAGCATCGATTCCTGGCCAGGTTTGCGAGACGCGACTCGATTCGACGAAGATATCGCGGGAAGAAGTCGCAGAAAAACCGAGCACACACGTGGTCCACGATCTCTGGCGAATATGTACGGCTTCGACGACGGCCCGAGAGACACTGGCTTGCTACCATTACCATTAGCTGCCTTTGCCCTCTCCTCTCGTCCTCTTCTTCTTCATACGTGGCTCGCTTCCTCCTCCTTCCCACGGGAAACCCGAATCTCCTCCGCGGCCGCCGCCGCGCCGCGAACCGCGGTGCACGTGGGTGTGCAACGCTAGCCGTGGACCAACCACTATAACGCTGCACTGCTCCCGTTTTCGAGATCCTCGATGCACCGCGCGCCGACACCTATCGATAGTCACCTGGTTGTTGCGCGCGGAATTTCGGAATTGCTGTCGAGGCAGAGCCTTCGAACTAGAAAGTTCGAATTTGCAATAGAATGTTTGCGCGCCGACACCTATCGATAGTCACCTGATCGTTGCGCGCGGAATTTGTGACTGTCCGAATTTGGAATAGAATTTTTACTGATTACAGCTTCATAGTATTCTAACAAATGCGTCTATAAAATGTGAACATTTCTAACAAAGAGAAGTTAAGCAAGAAGTTTCTAGACATTCCAACGCTAAGTGCCAAACGAAGTAACTGCATCAGCGAACTATTTGCAAAGGAACTGTTGCAAGTTCATCTTGTCGCGAGGGACGCTGGTATTCTAAGCAAACGCTTTGTTTCAACAATATTAATACTATGAAAGTAGGTTATCGGCTTTTCTGCCACATTGTTATCAATTGTTTAGTCATTAGATATTAGATAAGAGGACGACGCATGTGCCCACTAGTGCAAGGACAAACATGCAGGCCACACGTCGAATCGCTGTCACACGACCCAGATTTTATAATATGCAACGTCGTCTCGTGATTATGCGAAAAACGTATCCCATCAGAAAACGAAATGACTTTTCATTTCTAAACGACTTAATATAATGTTCATACGGTAGCTCTAATCAATTTTGTTGCTTCGAATTTAGCAGCAGTCCGTTCGATTTAATCAACATCAATTGGAAAACTGGTTGACGGGTTAATTCAATTTATCAATTTATCCGTAAATTTATTATTTGTGTAAGCTGATTGATGAAATTTTGTATAAATTCTATTAATTCTTCTCAATGTTTGCTGTTAATATTAAAGAATGATTTGGTTAAATTCAATTCGCTGCTTGCGAATATTATTTTTGATTCTCGGAATAGTTTTAATGGATTCGAGCATATGTCGTTAGCTTCCGATAGGATGTTCGCGGATTCATTACTAATTAGCCTTTGATAAATGTTTATCGTGGCACAGAGGATAAGGGAGGTAAACCGTTGGCACGCGGATTTTCCATCTGCCCTAAGCAGCAGAATCTCCTTCCAGTCGCATCGCATTCCGGCCGGTATCCTCAGCTGAAATTCTTCCCCGTCTAGATGCCGGAAGCGAAATCCGAGCGGGATTCGTGCTCAGGCAATTAACGGCAGTTCCTCCGAGAGAATATCGGCTGACGGCGGATATCTCGTGACCTCTAGCCGTGGAAAAACTTGCAATCACCTCGACCAACCGGTGAACACTTACTAATCTTCGATGATATCTTGTACGAAAAAATTGTCAATCCCAGACATCGTTAATTTCGATGATAAACGATGTCGTTAATAAAAATTCAATTGTTTCCAGCGGCTTGGAAGAATGCCGCATATCATGTACACCCCCGTCCATAAATCACCATAAACACTTATCTTCAATAAAATAGTAATTAAAGAATACAAGCTTCAAGCTTGATTCTGTGTTTTTATTTTGTTCATATTTGAATGCAAAATTAAATATATACATATACTATTTGAATAAATGTTGGAAAAAGAGATTGAGAAATTGTGTGGGATGACATGAATTTAAAAAATTAGAAAATATCAAATTTTAAAAATTATAGACTTGAATTTTAAAAATTATGGAAAATATAAGGAAAAAAGAGATTGAGAAATTGTGGAATGACTCGAATTAAAAAATTTAGAAAATATTGAATTTTAAAAATGAGAAAATATTAGGATAATAATTTAGATCAGATTTAATTTACCTAGACAAAACTAGTAAGTACCATTTTTACTTCATAATATAGGTCCTTTGATAACAATTTTTTGAAATTGCGACATGCGGCATTTAAGTTATATCCGCGTCACCTGCGATTATCAGGTTTCTAACGAATGGATCAGTAACAAATGGTTGATGCAAAGCCGCCGCACTTCCCAGTTAATTGAATGCGAGGATCGTTCGATCGGGTGTGGGTGTACCACAGGCCGAGCTTTATGAACTTATCGCAGGTGGTCTGTGCTCCTTCGAGGAAATACAAGCTGCTCGGACAATATCGTCACGCTGTCTGGCCACCATGAGAACGGCAACCGGATGATTGGATAATTATTAACGAACTGCATATTCCGGTCGAAGTGCGTTTATTAGTTCGTTACGAGTGCAACGCTGAAGGGGTATGATGTGTGCCTCTGCGGGAAGATAACTTGTCAACGTTGCACTCTGTTATTAAACAGATACAAAGTGCGGGGATTCTGCTGAAATTGCTGGAAGACTTCCAGTAATAACGTGATACAAGCTTGCTAATAAGACGTTGCACTCCGCTAACGAGAAAATATAAATTACTGTTTATTTCGTTATGAAAAATTCGATCGATCTTCTCCCTGTCGCGTTTTCTTTCCTTTTTGCGGTTAATTGTCACTGGCGATGGCTAATTAAACGTTATTCAGATTAGATGCGATCGAAGTTATTAACGCAATGGAAGTAATTGCAGGTGCATCGACGATTATAATATACCTGTATATAATATAATTGTACCGCAGCTGTGATTAATTTCTTATCAGAATTCAGCGAATTGTAAAATGAGCGACGTTGGACTGGATAGCTACTTTGGATTGAGAAAGTATACTTCTAGTGCAGCGTGGTTCCTTCTTGATAAACTGATAGCGCCACATTCGTGTTGATTTAGTCTCATTGTGAACCTTTTTATTGTAACAGTGAGCGATAAAGAACAATTAGAAACGTTATGATAGATAAGGCCATTAGAATCCTTCCAACGTCTGTAACCATTCGTTCGTTCATTTTAGATTGCAGTTATTCACTTCAGATTAATTATTGTACAATAATTAAATACATAAATAAAATAAATATTTTATCTCTACACCTCTGCGATTTTTATCGGAAATAATGAAGCAATTAAATAATGAAAACTTTAGCATAAAGATCCACAATATGCCTGTATCAGACTAACATTGGTGTGTCGAGACACCTTGTTTTCGATGTCATAGAGGTTAGCTTGCTCAGGGTAAACATCGTTTTCTCTTCGAGTTGCCGCTAACTAGCGTCGCGCGTTACGACATCTGCAAATACCTGTGTACCTAGAAACCACGTGTTTTATTCGAGTGATCCTACTTTGCATGAACGTCATTGATTGACGCAATTCTGGCCAAAAGAAACACGCATGTTTCATTATCTCGATTAAGAAACTGCGATCACGGTTTTACCTCATTTTTATCACAAGGAAAATCATTTTTTGGTACAGACAGAGGGACCAAGAATTTTTGTGCATTTCTCGCGGATTGCATTACCATCGCATTCCCACGCGATCCCTTATCCGAATCGGTCAGAAGTAATCGTTCCTCGATACTCCGAGAGATAGTGAGTTATAAATTCATCTGAAGACACACAAAGGACGGAATCGCCGATCACGAATTTATGCAAACGCGGCTGTTAATAACTTCGTAGCACGGCGGGAGTAATTACTTGCATTATCGGCGCGGCGCAACGGGAATGCAGATTCACGTGGGCGTCGGAAAAGAGCACAAGACGTGTATACGTTCGTCTGCCGTGTTTATCAATAGGCTTATTAATGACACGATTGGACACGAAACCACATAATTACCGGAACGGACTTTAATTACACGAATTGCCACTAATTTGTTGTATGTAAAAATATTACGATACCCGCTGTACTTGGAATCCTTCCTTAGAAAGTTGCCTCATCTTTCTACTTTAAACTATTATGCATATACCGATTTTTATAGTAACGTAATTTTATACATTGTGAAAAATTGTTGAATTTCCCTTGTTTTTCCACCGTCTAACCCTTATAAATGTATCATATAAATATATAAATAATATAATAAAATTGCTATACCATTATTCACAATATTGTTTACATTACGCCTTGCCGTACCTTTTTATTTGCAGTCACAGTGATTAAAACGTCTTTATCCCCAAAAATGTCGTAGAAGGGAAAAGAAAATGTATACTTTTTGTAGGCTACATTTATTTTAATGCTTGAATATTGGTTACAAACGAATCAAATTTTATTCCATCTAAAAAGAAACACATGACATTCATATTTGTTAGATTTTGTTAAAATCTTCATGACGAGTCTGACTCATTAAAATATGGCAAGGGGTTAAATATGTTGGTATATAAAATGAAGATCAGGAAAAATGTTTAATTTCCAAATGAAAATAGCTCCGACTGGAAAGGATTACAGGTACGTAACCATAAATGAATAAGTCAAACAATAAAGTCTCCGATCCCATTGTCTCCGAATCTAATAAAATCTATGTTTGCGCAGATAATTAAATGGAAGGACTGATAACGCGGCGACTTCAAAGGGAGTCCCGAAGGAATACCAGAAAGTACGAATTACTTTCCCATTGACACCTGTCCTCGGACGGTTTAGCGGAAGTGTAAACCTCTCACGGCGCGATCTTTAGTGTCATCGAGGGTCCTTAATGGTTCCCTAGGATCTAATCACGATCGTCGTCGATCGTAACTCAGCGAGTGTCCGTGAACGGATCGCCGAACGGTCGGCTAGGGAAAAAGGAGGCAAGTGATCTCATCGCGGAAGTACACAGAACGCGGCGAGGATTTTGTATTCCGGACGTGTGGGATCTATAAAACTGGCCTTGCCCACGCGGACTATCCATTATGTTGTAGATCCGCGCCATCTTGATACTCATCGTCACGTAGCCGGGTCACCTGTGTCACCATGAATATCCCATAAAATCGCGGCGCTTTCTTTCGGACGCTGGGAGTGTCGGCGTGCGCCGATTTCGAATTCACAAGAAAAGCGACGCAACTCAAAATATATATTTCTAAAAATGTATAATAATAAATGTATAAATTGCGGTGTACTTTTTATAACTAGACTGCGGATATGTTTATGTAATTTGAAATTTTTGTAAACGAATTTTAAGACAGTGGAATAAAATAAAATTTTATTTTCAGTGGTTGTAGTCTTTGTAGATCTGAAATAAATAAAAATTGTACTAAATTCTGTCGAATTTTATATTCTAACATTTTCTGAAAATTTTCAGAAGCCATAAATGGATAAGATCCGCAGTCTATTTATAACTAATGTACATGACTATTAACCCGGTTAACAGCGAAGAATTGAAAAATACTGTTACATTATTTTCAACCTATTAAACATATTAACAAAGAAAATAAATTTCTATTTTGGTGCAAATTAGGTAGAAAATTTTTATTTTGCATAAAGATCCGCTGTCTTCATATCGTTGCAGTTGCAAATTCGTGAAACAGCAATAATGACTAAAATAATTAAATTAAATAATGATTGAAGAAAGAGAGATATAAGCTAATTCAGAGCTGTGAACTCTGATCACCACTTTTGTGATAGACTTTAGAACCGAGATTATCAAAATTTGGTGAAAGCAGTGTTTCGCAAAATTGAGCCCGCGCCGGAGCCTCCGTTCGGGCGGAGCTCGTGGCGATGAAGCGATCAAGAATAGCGGTAGTGATTCTAAGGTCCGGTTTCTATAAGTGCGCCGTGTCTGTCTCTTTCCACGCGTTAACGAGCCGTCGAGACCATCTCTCCAACATGTGGATTCTTATTACGCGCGGCCCTGCTT
Organism: Lasioglossum marginatum; assembly: GCA_028455795.1. Classification (NCBI taxonomy): domain Eukaryota; kingdom Metazoa; phylum Arthropoda; class Insecta; order Hymenoptera; family Halictidae; genus Lasioglossum; species Lasioglossum marginatum. The sequence goes on from CM052271.1 coordinate 6,040,111, forward strand.
TTTCATTATGCGCCTCTAAAAGCACAAATTTCCCTCTATTACAGCTCGTCTGGTGCACCCGTGCCCTCCAGTGACACCGCGGGGGATTATGGGCCTTCCCGTACGCGTCTCGACCACGTCGGAATTTCCTAATTCCACAGACCTCGACGACCGTAATGATCTATTATTGAAATATAATAATTCATTTTGTATTTCTACTCGCCTCCACTTCTCACTGAAACGCGATACCGTTATTTTCGTCTGGATCTTCGAAGCTTCACTATGCATTCTCTCTTGTTCTCGATCATACATTTTGTCAGGGTATTATTTCACGGTTGATCAATCTGCAGTGCATTTGTGGCAAAACTGACGAGACAGTAAAAAATGTACTTAGAGAAAATATATTCATCTAATTACAATTATTAAGGAAAGAAAGTAATGTCTAGGTAGCTTCTTTGTCTTGCGGTTGATGCGGACAATTTTTATTTTGCTCACAAGTTCGGATAATCGAGGTTTTACTGTCCGATGCATAACAACTTAATACGAAGCAGCTGAGCAAACATTGATCGATCGAGATGTGAAAAAAGTCGGAAGACAGCCGGTCGCAAGTACGACGGACAAGTTCGGAGGCCCCGCGGCAATATCCGGCGAGAATTTTCCGTCTGCCTTCGACGTGGTGGACGATCTAGGAATGCGGCACGCGAAGCCAGTACTATTAAGCGCGTAGAAGGCAATGGCGACTTGTAGATCCTCTCCACGGCAATCACCACTTGGGTGGTCCCATGTTGATCGCCACGGGCCATCTCGTCCAACTCCCTTGTGTGCTCGTATTAAGTCATTTTCCCGCATGATCGTCTACTCGATGCACCACCACCCTTTGTCAATCAGTCCCCGGAAGATCACTGTCATTCGGCCGAACCTATCCGCGAGTTAGACGCGATTTGTCAATGGTCCGTGCCTCGACCATGCTCCATTTTCTTCGATCAACGTAGAAAGAAATTCTAATTATTTTTTTATGAAACTGTTATCATTATATTGGGCAGCAAGAAATTAATTTCGGTATTTTAAGGTGAAATAGAGTCCAATTCTTTTATTCAAGCAATGAACTTTAATGAATAAGATATTTTTCCTCTTGTTCGATGATCTTTTGCCAAAAACAATAAATAAGAAAATATTCAATTGATTAAAGTTCATCGTTTGTACAAAGAAATTCGGTTTTATTTCACCTTAAAATACCGAAATTACTTTCTTGCCAATTTGATTGAAATGACTAACACACTATGACGACACACACTATTCGGACCATTAAATTGCGGACTTGTGTACAAAATAAAAAACTGTCCGCATCAATCGTAAGACAAAGAAGCGAACTGACATTAATTTCTTTCCTTAATAATTGTAACCAGATGAATGTATTTTCTCTAAATATATTTTTCATTCCACATTTGATCTTCTCAGTTTTGCCACAAATGCAGTAGACTGCAGATTGGTCGACCGTGAAATAATACCCTGACAAAGAGTTATCATATTTCTGACATTTTTCTGATTGAAATGACTCCGACACGATTCGGACAACAGTTGCCCGTTTAATTCAGGACAAGCTTCGACTCTTCAAAAATTCGAAGGAACAAAGGGAACTTCGAACTGCACGAAGTTTCATGTTATCTCATGATTTTTGACAAATAAAAGTATAGATAAAAAGTTTGACAGAATTTTCACAGAATATAAGAAATAAAAAAAGTTTTAATTCGAAGTTTCAGAAATCGAAGCTCTGAAACTTCAAAATCTTTGATGTTCCAAGGAAAGTAACAGTCCTGATAGTAATGTCTAGTGTTAAACTTGGTATCTTATGCAGATTGTATGCACCGTTGAAATGACTGACCAATCCCTTCCCCTCAGCAGTACGGTACACAAGCTCGGTATCATTCGACGGAGAAAAACGGGAGAGAAGATGATTTTTGCGCCGGCGACAGGAGAAATTAATCCAGTGAAAAGATTACGACGAGATATCCGGCGAAGCGTTACGAAAAAGCGACCGCAGTCTTGCGGTAGGTTGGCCGAGATCGGTGTCAGCTGATGGGAACGCGAGGAACGACCTTGGTATCGAATTTCTTATCTACATAGCGAATCGAAATTTACATTTGATTCGAGAGGCCAGTTTGTTCGACCCCCGACAGACAGATCCTAGCCGGACCAGAATTTGCATTCCGTTTGCGCATCCGATGCAGATCGAATGGCTGCGCTCCGTTGCTCGACGTCTATCTGTTGCACCGATCTAATTACAATGTAATACCCTCGGAAACAAATATCGTAATCGATGCATCATGTTCGCCCGCAGATAGAACACCCGGCGAAGAACGATGGTTCGTTACACAGGCGTAATGGTCGATCAAAACGAGTTTGTAATAACTGGACTGCAGGTTTTTATGCGGAATGAAGATTGTTCGTATCGTTGACACAATGGACAAGAACTCGGGAAGAAAGAAAGTAATTTCTCTTGATATTAGGGTAAATGTAAAAATCAATATTTTGCCCTGAATAAATTTGTATAATTCAATAAGATTTTGTATTCTCGCTGGCGAGGCAAACAAAATTGTTAATCATTCTCATATTTTTCTAATCTCGGGATTTGGAAAAGCATTCTTCATAAAAGGTAAAAGTAAGGCGGCACAAAGTGAAAACTTAAGAAATAAAGAAAAAATGGTGATTTTAAGTAATAAAAAATATAGAATTGAGAAAGACAAAGTAGTTTACATTGCAAATGCAATTGCAAAATGTTGTATAAAACAGCTTCAAACTATAAAGATTATAAATATTACTCAAATATTTGTTAACAGAATGTATGTAGTTATTTATCTGATATCATACTACGGTGTTAAAATTAATAAAAGGTTTGCTCATTTAAAATATAATAGATAAAGAAGTTATTTGTTACTGTACTCGGGATTTATTTAAATTAATGCCTAGATACGCAGTTTGCTTTTCACTTAAATTAAGAAATTCACTGAAATTAAGATCCTTCTAGATCTAGATCCTTCTAATATTTCACGGATAACGGTACTAGGTACCTGACAATGAGACTCGAGAACCCCCACCGGCGTAACCCAGTAACCCCCAACCATTAGACGTGGGCCCGCAAGGGGTGGGAGGCCTAAACGGTCGTGCCATTGGCTAATTGACCTGTAACAATTACCTGTCATCGCCCCTCACAATTTCGTTAAGGCTAGGGGTGCCTTGCCGAATTTTCTTCAGATCACTTCGACTTCGCTTGCCGCAAGTGTCACTACCTAGATCAAGCTTCCGAGTTTCGGAGTGTCAGTTCTCGTTCTCATTCAAGAAGTTGCTACACCGATTTCCATAATGTTGCAATCTGAGTGCGTCAACAATAGTGCTGGTTGCTCAAGCGAGGTAAATATTTACAATCTTTTGGTTTCAGAAAAATGCGAATTAATTCAGTGTGACATATTCAAATTACAAACGCTGGTGAAGTTTTTACATTTTCCTTTGTTGTACATAGTTTCCTGCGGGTTCCGCTAATTGACGATTTTTATAGATTAATTTTATTGGTATACTTTTTAAAAGTGAACGTGATAAAATCGAATTTTCAAGTTTAAAGATTTTTCGGGGGTTGAACGTTTCATGTAGAAACAGAAAGCAAGAGAATTTTGTAAAGCCACATAAAATCTACAGTACATTATTATACAAATTCAGGAATTTATTTTTTATTCTCTTTCGCGGAAGCTTTTGATGTTCTGTGCCTAATCAGAATGTTTGCGTTGTGTTACAGATGGAGAAGCTGAGCGCCGAAGAGTTGGCCGAGATAAGGGAGCGCATCGCGGTGCGTTTCCTGATAAAGAAAACCAAGAGGTTCGACTATTCGAAAAATCCTCCTCCGCCGAGAAGTACAGTCGCTGCGCCGAAGAAATCATTGCACGAATGTCTATATTATTTGGGCCTGGCACCAAAGCAAGGGCATTCATTCGAGCGAAAGCTGAAGGTGCAAGACAAGGAATCGCACCTATTCCCGAAGCCGACACTCTACGAGTGCAGCATCTGCCTGAAGTTCTTCTTCCACAAGAAACCCCTTAGAAAACACATGATCCATCACATGAAACAAACTTACCGATGCGTGTGGTGCAATCGGGGATTCACATCGCTGATACCGAAAAGGAAACACGAATTTTTCTGTCAGCGTTCTACTCGGAAATGAAAGTTCTCAGAAATCTAATTATTTTATCCGGTGAATTTACCAACCCTGTGAAACCGTACAGTTTTCGAGGGTATGGGGCGTTGCGAGACGCTATCATGCAGTGGACTCTATTTCCGATTGACGCTAAGGAGAGAATATTGTATTACCGGATTGCATGAGAAATTATGTTTCAAGGAATGTATGAAAATTGTGGGACTCGGGGTGCGCCATACTTCAAGAATGTACAGCATGTGTAGGAATAACTAAACTATATGCATTGGTTGTAAATTGTACATAAATTTTAGGAGAATTTATGGAGAATTAAGGACCAATGTATAGACTGTTTAAACTGTATACATTGTTTTACGTAGATTGTTATATCGAACAGTATTTTATTTTAAGAGACTTGACAAGTAAATAAACTACTTTGTGATTCTACCAATTATGTATAAGACTGATTAAACTGTATACTTATATTGTTTTACGTAGATTGTTATATCGAACAGTATTTTATTTTAAGAGACTTGACAAGTGAATAAACCATTTCGTGATTCTATCAATATACATATATCTTCTTTATTTCATTGCGTTGTATACCATCCAACTTGTTTCCTTCCAGAAACCGCAAGGTCCCCACTATTAGTCAAATCTCTCCCCACTAATTTTGGGTAAAAATCAAAGAACTTTCGATAATAATGAGATAGAGAGCAATGATATATTTTTAAATTAAAGTTAAAATATTGCAGAATGAGAGGGGAAAATAGAAAAATTATGATACGAACGTTAACTTTGAAAATCTGTGTTACAAGTATTACAAGAAAATTGAAACACGTGGATTTTGTCACGCTGATTTGTCTATTACCTCAGGATTTTGAAAAAAAATTGACTAGATAATTTTTTCGTTTGAATGATTATAATCTCTCTAATTTTCCCTTATTCTGCAATATTTCAGCTTTAATTTAGAAGAAAAATTAACGCTCTATTTCATTTCTATCGAAAGTTCTTTGACTTTGACACAGCGGCATAATGACACGGTAAAAGGGACGAAATTTTACGGCAACAATAAAGTCTGAGAGTGGGGGAAGTACCGAAGCGGTGAAGCCACGTGGGGGTCGCGAGCTGCCTGTTGGAACTACCTGTTGCACCACTTAGGCCATATAAAATCATAGACAGGGAATGTGTATAGTATGCGTATAGGAAAGCCGAAAATCCAGTGAAGCAAGAATAACATTTGACCTCACAAAATAATTCCGAACTAATTCCTAATTCCGTGAACTGTCCTTATGGTCGATGATCATAGCTTACACATCCTTGGAACTTGTCACGTCACACATGTTACCTTATCTTTGCTTCAAGGAAAATTATCTGAGCCGTATCTTTGAGCTTTTATCTACAGTTTCTGAAAGAAAAGACTCGGGCCTTGGACTTTATCAGTTATTTTCAGTTTGCTTTCCGTTTCGAATGACTCAATATGAATCATAGGATTCTCGAGGCTCGTGGGATACAATGGGAGAAACTCTTATATCTATTAATAATAACAAAATGTATCATACTGAGCGATTTATTCAGTTCTAATGTTTAAACTACATTTTGTTTAAACACCTATAAAAATCAATTATTATATTGTACTTTGTATTTGTACGTCGTACTGAGATAAATAAATGAAGAGCTTAGTTGATCAACATGTTAAGTGACATTTTTGAACAGAATGAAGATTTTCTTAAATTCACTAAATTGTTACTTAACATGTCCATCCACCAAGCTCTCCAAGAGCTTATATAATAATGAGTACACAGCGGATCTTTATGCAAAATCAAAAATTTGTGCCTGAATTGCATCGAACTGGAGTGAGAAACAGGTGTTTAATTTCTTTCTTAAAATTCTACTAATTTTCGTCATAAATGCATAAAGTCCGCTGTCTAATAATGATTAAGTTTAAGGATATTGTTAGTAGTTTACGCACATACATTTGTCAATAAACAGGAACTTGTTACAATTACAATCTCAGATCAAATTATTTGCGATTGTAAATCAGTTTAAGGATATTGTTAGTAGCTTACGTACATACATTTGGCTGTGAAGAGGAACTTGTTACCGGTTATTCTAATAAAGAATCTATCAAAAATATGTGTACAAAAAGTATTCATACTTCCACGTCCTCACAGCCTAAAATTCATAACCACCTGATAGAATGTTAATCGGCTATCTTGTTCGAGTATCGCGTGACAGTAATTAATTTCTGTAATGAATACGTTCTGGCAGAGATGCAATCTTTAAAATGGAACCATCGAATGGCGCGAGGCACCTTCCAATTATCGGAGCATTATTTCCTTTCATTGAAACCACCGTCAATTTTTCATAAAACCTCTTATACATTCCTTTTTTCCAAACCACGCAAAACTACGGGGGCGAGAAACATTAATAAAGCCGAACGTGTTTTCTCCGTGAAACTATTCGCATTCAAACATGTGGTAGAAAGTGTAGCAAACATAGCTCTCAAATTTTATGGTTAAATAATATTTATGTGATAATCCAAAAAGTAAATAAACTTTCCAATATTCTTCTATAGAATTTTGATTTTACTCGAGCGAGCTTTGAAAAATATAAAATAGTAAAAACAGAATAATTGTATAATATATAGAGTATATATGTATCACAGAAGTGTAGTACAATAAATGTTTCACATCTATAAAAGCATTTCAGTTCCAATCAATCGATAAATCTATACATTAGAATTTCGTTAAAATTTTGCTTTTGTCTCTTAACGGTATCAACTGGATCGGTGGCTGGTTCAACGTTGAATGCGATCTATTTTAGTTTTTATCGTGCTCCCGTCAAATCCTGCTCTTCTGTAAAACTTGCAGTTGATATCCTCCAACGTTGTTCCAGATAATAATTTAAGTATTCAATCAACTGTCTTCCAAATCATTTTGAAAGAGCGTGCAGTCTGAAAGGGGTATACTCTCGTTTCGAGGATTGCAAGGCTGGAAACGAGAGATCACCCCCTTGAAATCTTGTCATTATGCTTGGATCAGTACGTGTTGGTGCTTAGCGTACACATGGAAGTATTCGCAGTGTCTTCTCAGTATATGAACGTTATACGATTTCCTTTTGCAATATGAACACTGTAGTTGCTGTTTGGCATGGCAAACCTGATGTCTGCGAATCGCTGATCGACTATAGAATCGTTTATAGCAATAAATGCACGTGTAAATTTTCGGCACTGCGAAAACGCCCTTAGTTTCCTTCCGATCGTTTTTCGTTTGATCGATCACAGGGACAGATTTCTCTTCCGTTATTTTTTCGTGGCGTACGCGCTTCGGTCGTGGTTCCTCGAAATTGTCCATGGACATCATCTCATCGAGACTACCAACCTCCAAGGTAGACAATGTTGCCATATCGTCGAAGATGGCCAATAGCTGTAACATTTGATATTTCAGAGTTCAAAGTCGAAACAAGCTGATTCACAATCCACCTAATCTCGATTTCACTCTAGTTCTCGATTTCATTGACAGCTACATTTTCTACGTGTAGTGAATTTTTAATTTGACGTACTACCCCCCTTCTGCATTAATTCAGACAAATTATCTTGCAAATTGATTTTAAAAATCTAATTTTTTCTATTGGAAGTTAATAAAAATTAAATGCTCAGTTAATGAAACGTGAAATTCGTAGCTTGAGAAGAAATGCCGGTTCCGGGGTAGTTATAAAAATCTCTATTTGAAAATTTGTAGAAACTGAAATTGCCGTTGCATAAGCAAGAAAATTAATAATTTGATCGTATAGTCCCCTCGCGTAGAAACATTTTTAAAAATTTCTGTCTTGGTCTGTCAACTGAGAATAGCTTCCGCACGATGTCTAATATTTTTTGATAACACTATAAAATTGATATAAAATAGTACATACCTCATAATCGATCTCGTTCGACATGATCACATTCAGGAATAACCAAATATGGTAATTATTGAGTATTCACAACCGAAGAACTTCGTGCGCACTGTATCGACACGCTCCGTACCTCGGGCAATGAGAAAATGACACGACTTTTAGAAATGTTTCAATTGCCGTTTAGACCTTCGTAGTAAACCAACCCCCTGTTTTCGGTGGTGGGTGTACCTGATTATACCTGACAAGTTGGGGGAGATACTTTGGCACCTCCTCGACGCTTTTCGCGGGAGACACTGTGCCCGGGGACGTTTCACAAATTTTAGTTAATAGATACCAAACCGACAAATTTAACTAATTATTACCATTTCCAACTATTTACATTATTATTTAATACCATCCAGTTTTTGGCAGAAAAACTTAACAAACTTAAAAGCTTAACAAACCTAGGAATTAAGCAATAATAGATGAATTCCATACTTTTCGTACTCATAGCGTTAGAATCACTATGGTGACGTCATCTATGAAGGGTTAGAAGGATTCTGAGAAGTCTGTTTAATTCGAAATTGGAACTAGACGGATACGAAGTGTTGAATCTATCGAGATTACTTATTTTGAAAAATCCTGAAGAATTGAAACTTGCTCATTTTTATAACTTTATAAAAGCCACAAATGCATATCTTTGGCGCGGGTCCCATAGAAATCACCGACACAAATTTCCCCGACACGGTTTTCACCGACAACATTTCACCGACTCTAGATTTGACCGACAATAACTTTGGCCGACAACGCCTTTAACCGAAAACGACTTTGATCGACAACGATTTTGACCAACAACGAATTTGATCGACAACGATTTTGACCAACAACGAATTTGATCGACAACGATTTTGGCCGACCACGAATTTGTCCGGCAACGATTTTGACCGGCAACGACTTTAGCCGACGACAGTATTATGTTACTGTTGGTTATTACTGTCGTCGGCTAAAATCGTTGCCGGACAAATTCGTTGTCGAGTGTATCGAGAGGGTTCGATCGCACGTCGCAGAATGAACAGATAACCGAGCAAAATGAAGCGGGACAGAACACGGACGACGATCGTTTCTTCCCGACTCAGACATCTGCATGTTATGCTCGTATATTAGCCAATATTTTAAATCGTGCCGCGCATCCTATTACGGTGTTGACAGATTTGCGCCGCGCCGTCCTGCCGACACGAGCTTCCTGCGGCGGAAGGTGCATCGGTTGCTACGGAAAACGAAAAAATCGCTGAAAACACCGGCTATCAACTTTTCCTCGCACTCGTTCGTCTTTTATCAACATTCTGACACCGGAGCACGGCGCGCGTGATTAACGAGGCTATTCTCGAAAACGGACGCACCTGAATTCTGCGTCGTACACACAGAATCAACCACGAAACATCACCTTCGCGTCCTTTAATTTTCAAAAGTTCTCTTTCCGATTCTCTCGCAAATTCATTTTCCTTTGATCAAAATGTGAAAATGTTCATATTGAATGAATTTTTCTTTGAATGTACACAAACTAATATATTGTAGTGTATTCCGAATATTGTATGTTCAGAAGTATTAGAACCTACAATATTCAAGTATATTATAATATTTTCCAGTATATTCTACAATATTCAAGTATATTTTACTATTTTCCAGTATATTCTAGTATTTTTCAGTATCTATTGTATTCTAACATGTTTCAGTGAATTCTGGTATATTCAAGTACATTCTAGCATATTCTAATATATTCTTGCATATTCTAGTATATTACAGTATATTCTGGTTTATTCTAAAATATAATCCAATATATTCATTTCTTGTACATTTGAATGTACACAACTGTGTAATGTACATTTACAAATTAATTAGATCGATTCGTACCATTGAAAATGAGGTAGAAATGAATTTCTATTAATATTCACCATAAATGCATAAAAATCTGCAGTCTATTTTCACTGCACCTGATACTTTCATTCGAAAACCAAATTCAAAATTGCATCTTTGCTTCGACGAGAACGCATCAGGTCGCGCAGAATCAATTTGCACGAATTACACGTAAACGATGGCGATAGACACGATGTCGGGCGGAGGATCGTTTTGTCCCTGGCAGACGTGGATGCGAAATAGTTAATTAAGATTACCTGTTAATTAACTTGAGCACCGAGCGTCCGGATTTTTCCCGGGGCGGGGCGATTTTTCCCGATCGCTGGAAGTCTCAATAAATTTACTGCGTTATCTGGTATCTCTAATTCGAACCGAACGCAGCTGAATTAATTACACGGGCTGAGCAACACGTCGAACAAAACGAAACGCAAGCGCTCGCCCGCGCGCAACCAATAAATAAGATGACGCGTGGTGCAGCGCGATGCAAGGCGCGTTGCACAGCGCGAGCTTGCATATACTTCAAGGGTGATTTGAGAGCCACGGAGACTATGATGCACCGAGATGAACGCTCCATTTGTAAGCGGAATGTTATTGCGATCGGAACGGTATACTGGTATTAAACGGTGATATACAATTATTACCGCGCGTCGGTAATTAGCGATTTGATGGAAGCCAACTACCCACGTCGCGAGACGCGATAGAAATACGAGCGCACCCCGTGTACATCATGAGCTACGTGGGTGGGTTGCTGAAACGCCATTTTCATTCATTCCGCACCTGCAACGTCACTGTTTGCACAAAATTGTTTAACCTGTCTTTCCACAAAATCGAAATAAATTCATTAATAGACAGCGGATTTTATGCATCTGTGACAAAAACGAGAAGATGCGATTTAAAACAGCAACATTAGCAGAATTTAAAAATGCTGTTACATTATTTTCAACCTGTTAAGCATATTGAGAAGGAATATGTCATCCCAGTTTGTTGCAGATCCGCTGTTTATTAAATAATAATGTCAAAACTAGAAAGTTCATCATGGTGGATGCTACTCTTTTAATTTCGTTCGAAGTTCAAATAATGAACAATTTTTTTGAAATTATCTGCCTGTTCAAATAAACTAGAAAGTTCATCATAGTGGATGCTACTTTAACTTCTTTAATTTCATTCGAATTTCAAATAATGAAATAATTTTAAAAAAGGTATTTGCCTGTTTAAATAAACTAAACTGTATGTTCTCTTGATGACTGTATTTAAAATTATTTACTTCGATCATGTCCAAACCTGGTTATTAGTACTTCAACTGCTATTTTCTATTATAAATTCGTAAGTTCAGTTCGAACACTTCGGTCCGATAAATTATTTGTTCTCACCATACCGCGAATAAACAGCATCGCTAAAGCGGGAACAATCAGGAATCAATATTAAGGAGAAACGTCAGGTTCCCTTCCGGCAAGCCTGCCGGGTTGTCGACCTGCAATGATTTACTCCGATCGATGATCTGATATGCAAATTATATTCACATGGTAGGGGGATCGGTTACCTCCACCGCAACCGACTTAAGCGGACTCCACAAGGAATATTTAAAGTGGCTTGTATCGGTTAATATATACATTCTGCGGCCATTGTACAATAGCACGTACGTGTCCCATTAAGGTCGCTGAAAACGGAAAGCAATATTATATCGAATCGACTCGCGACAATCCCGTGTTCCCTCCGTTTGCTTGTTAATTATCGTTGTAACAAATGATCAATACATATTTTTACATTTTTCCTGAACCGAGGATTTTGATGCAGGATTTAGCTTCTCGAGAAAAATATTAGATCGTTCGGAAAGTCATTTCGTTTTCTCAACGGAAAACGAAAGCCAATTTTTTACCATTTACGATTTTTTTATTAACAAAAAAATTGAGTTATATGACTTAAAATAAGGTTAAGTAATAAATAGACTGCGAATGTTTATGCATTTTCCAATATTTGTAGACAAATTTTCAGAAAGTGGAATGAAATAAAATAAAATAAATAAGAATTTGTATCGACATAATAGTAGATCCAAGGCAAAGTAAAATTGTGCAAAATTCTCGGAAGCGATAAACGCATAAAGATCCGCAGTCCAGTAAGAAGAAATGCAAGCAATGCCATCATGGTAAGGGATGACCTAGGCAACACTTTAATTATCCGGCGACCGTCGCGGCCGACTGACTTTATGAAGCTAATCCAGGTAGTCACTGAGCCTAAATATTGTTGCGGGGAATCGTTAACGATCGTTAATCGTTTTAGGTGATCGTTTAGATGAAGGTGCGGCTATAGGAACAAAAACTGCCAGCCGAATAGCACTACATACCTGCTGCGGACTGTTTTATTGCACTACCAATGGTTCCGCAACAATACCACCCCATCGACGGCGAGAGCGGGTGGTAAAACTCCCGAACTTTAACGGTTAACCTGACCCCTTCCCCCAAACAGCGGACAGTAATTTGTAAAGTTGTAAAGTTTTATTAAACCGTGACCGTGTTTTCGAAATTTATCGAGCAGGGTCAATGTCACCTAAAAGCATATACAGGGTGTCTAAAAATTTTGTACTTGAAAGTTGTTTCTCGGATTATTTCTGGTAACCTTCTCCTTCGCGAAAATATTCTCCGCGGCTTTGTTAAGTAGTTCTTAACGAAAAACGCGAACCAATCGGAACGCGACTATTGGCGGCGACTATTTTCGTTAATAAGACGATAACTTCTTTAATATTGCACTATACGATTTGAACTTTTTTGGGGAAGCTAGAGCAATTAGTTTGCTACAGGATGTGAAAGAAAATTTTTTTAAAAATTGCAATTGATCGGAATTGTAGAAAAAATAATAAAAGTTGCATTTTACAACTTCTTTATGTGGGCCTATATTGAAAACTGAAAAAATACGTTTTGTAGGTCAATTAAACATATTCTGAAAATTTCGTCATAATCGGTCGACGTTGCAATGAGCTGCAAACGTTTAAAGATGGTAAAAATTGCAGATTTCCACGATTTTCCTGTCGTTTTTTTCCGCATCAACCGATTTCGATGAAACTTTCACAGTGCATATAATTGACAGAGATCTACAAAACGTATTTTCTAAATTTTCAATATAGGCCCATATAAAAAAGTTGTAAAATGCAATTTTTAGTATTTTCTCTGCAATTCCGACAAATTGCAATTTTTTTCAAAAATTTTAGTCACGTTGTGCAGCAAACCAATTGTTCTAACTTCCCAAAAAATTTCAAATCGTGTGGTCCAATATTAAAAATGTTGTCGCCTTTTCAAAAGTGTCCGAATATTAGTGGAAGTCACTGTATACTTACGCATTATTTCGTAAGCATTTGGAAAAATCGTGCAAGCTTATTGCATTTGAATTTTGATTTAAATATAATGATTGAAAGTTGAATTTGAATTTCGATTTATATATATATGTGCCTATAATTATGAAAGGGGTCTAAGTCATATATTTCTTGTTCCGAGATATTTAAAGGAAAAGGATATTTATTAACACTAAATGAATTCCAATTTTTGACAATATCGTAAAGTTCACATTGAATTAATTTAGTTTAATATAATGTGATGTGAAAACTGATCTAAGGAAGTCACCCTTCTTCAGCAAAGGACGCGTGCCGGTACTGGCTCGTCTCGTTGGACAAGGTATAGTGATTCATGAACACTATTAAACACGTCGCGTTGAATCTACGTTCATTCTATTTGAAATGATTATACTGACATAGCACACTTTGTTTCGGGCTAGATGATTGGCAACAGCGAATCAGTTCTCATCTACCCATTACTTTTGCGCGGGGCCAATAATACGTGGTGGATCCCGCGAATTATGCGAACCATTCATCAACGATCGACCAGCGAAGGGATCCGAAGTTAGCGGAGCAGCGTTAACGCGCCTCGCACGGCCAGGATGATTAATAATCTACAGGAGTCGCGGCCATTTAGCAGTCATTAATGAAATTCGATAGTAATTAATCTCTATTAACTCGTCCCCGATTGATCGGAAAGCAATTAACAGACGATCAGGGGAACATCCCCCAGCGCTCATCGGGTGGCGCGTGCACAGAAATAAGGGAACGAAGACTATTCGATAAATTTTAATCAGTACTCCGAGAGAACGTGGTACACACATCCTCTCCCTCCCTCTACTTTTCACCACCTTTCTCTCTCGCATTTGCATCGAAATGGTTTATCGTTCGCGCAAATAAAATTTCGAGGCTCGCTCTCCCGTGTACCATTAAATCATTTCACGGGATGTTCAGCAGTGTATTTATCATCGATCTGATAGCTAGCCTCTCCTGTTTTCACCTCGCCACACGCACTGGACTCTGGGAATAGGATCGGGTTCAACATCTATGTAGTCGCCAATCCGCGTTAATCCTAATCGAGCTATACATAAAGGGGGTGAGCTTTTTGTAAAAGAAGCTATTTTTACTTTAGAAGTTCTTAACTGAAAATTTCTAAAATAAAGAGTTTTTTGAACTATGTCATTTTCAGAGAATATGAACACCGCTCGGTTTCCAAATATACTGCTATTTCATCGTCAGTTATACAGTGCTACAAATATACAGCTAACTCACAGGTAGGCGAACAATGCAGGTGAAAAACAATTGTTAGAGTAGAAGAGCAAGGTTATACGCCGCTGCAGCCAGGTAAAAGAAATGGGGAAAGAGGGGAAATTACATTCTCCGGCTACCTGATACCTCTAACGCTAAGCCCGGGGTCTTATTACGCGGTTCACCTGCAACTATCATTGCTTAGCCTTCTTCGCTGTCACCTACTACCGCGGAGATTGTTTTTCAATTTTAACAACTGCTTTCTTAGAAAACAATCTGTTCTTACCTGACGAAGAAACACAATCAAGTTACAAAGACCAATTTTGATAGATTTTGTGCAATAGAGTCAGACAATTATGAGAGTCACGAATAAATTTGCACACCTAATAATTAGACTGCGAATCTCTATGCACAGAATTGGCTGCTTCAATTGCAAGAAAATGTAGTTACGTAAAAATTGATTTCTCCTCTCAATCATTTTAACAAGCTGTAAATAACGAACCAATAGAAACGAAAAATAAGGCTGGTTATCTTACACCGATCTTGCTGAAGCGTTTTTAGAATTATGTGCGTGTTTTTTGTAATCGAGATAGATATTTGTAATTTACGGAGTAACAAGGTGGTACTCTCGTTGCTGGAGAACAATTCCACCCACGCGGCGAGTGCCGCCGACCGCAACTTGGAACTGGAGGAGATCAAGAACGCGGGAGGGTGGCACGTAGGGGCATGGAATGCGGTTTTTAGCCGTCGACTTTTAATTTCTAACTCGATGCATTACCGGCGAAACGTGCACGCTCGCAACAATTCACTTTTCAATCGGAGCAAACTTTGTTCCAGCGATTCCAATCTTTCATTCCGTCCCGGAATCTCGGTTCAAACATTTCAATTATCCACGACATGCTGACCAACAGCAAGTCTCTATAAATTGTTCAAGATACAATTTTCAAATACGAATTTTCATACAATTCAACAGAAAATTTTTGTACATTGTCCGAAACAAAATTATCATGAAAATGTCTTGAAGAAACAAAACTTTCAATTGTCGATGCTGAGATGACCGAAAAATTTCGTTCTTGTCTTAGTGACAATAATTAAAAACTAATTCTGTAAAATTCTGAGCTTGTACGTTTATTTAGAAGTCTATAAATTGTTCAAGATAAAATTTTCAAGACAAACATTTGAAATCACGTCTAAAATCGTGAACTTTAATACAGTTCAACAGAATGTCTTTAAATATTGTTTTCATAAAATTCTTTATAAAGTGTTCCGGGAAAGAAAAACCAAATATACTGAATACAATGAAAATGATTTAATCCAGCCTTCGCAGAAAGTTCAAGCAGAGAAAATGAGTTCCTACTTCCTAGCATGCATGTACCACGACTTTCTCGAGCCTCGTCGATAAAAACGCGAATTCGCATAAACGTCCGCAGTCCACCAGTCCAATACATTGTTCCAATGGATTGCAGAAATCCGAGAAAAAACGAACTCACGTCGCGGCCTTCCATATCTCGGACTTTTAGTGGTTTCGCCTTTGAACCGTGCGATTTATACTCCGAGTTTATGCACGATTTATGTCTCGCGCGGTTTCGCCGTGCCCTTCGTCGTGCCCGTTTAGATTGAGCTCGATGCCGGTGCAATTTGCTGCGAGACATATCGCGTGCATTGTTTTGCGCACGGCCAATAGAGAAACCAATTCTTTCCGTAATTCGTATCTGAATCACGGCTATCTGATTGCGGTGTGCCACAAATCTCAACAATTTTTCCAACAATCAAAGTCGAACATCAAATCGAAAATCAACATTTATTGTACTATGAATACATTTATAAATATACCCTAGAGTTAAACTAGTTATTATCCATTTTAATAAGATTTATAGTAATCATAATTACTTATAAATATACATACAAATATAAACATATAAATCTATCCCTAGTAGCTGACCGCCGGGATATTTTATCATAACAAAATCAATTTCACCTAAGCGTGCTAATTGTTTCCGATCCAAGATCACAAGATCATCGATTTCGGACGGACCGCGTCCGGCGCGAAAAAATTGTCGGGCCGGGTGAAAGGAGGGTCGATTAATAGCGACTATAGTGATCATCGAGCAACAATGACGCCGGGAGCCAGCCTTGATCGGGAACAAATCGCAGGCCAGCGGCTGGGAGTCCCGACTCCGATTAATACACGACAAATGAGCCAATCGCGAAACTGCCGGCTGTGCTTGTAGCATCGACTGGAATGCCAGGTTCGAGATAAAACGACGGGGATATTTACTACGACGAGGCGCGGCGCATAGGTGTCTTCTCTGTGTCCGTATCTACATTTACAAAGTGCCTAAACACGTTCCCGGCTAGGCCGAAGTGGTCGGGTGCCTGTGCAAACCGAGCAAAACGAGCGTGGATCGCAGGTCCGCCTTTAACCGAGATCAACGGCCAGTTTATGGAAATTGCCGGGATGTACGGATATTGATTGGGTACAAGTTCATGGTATGCTGGGGACCACCCGCAGGTGCCAGAATGCCTTTTAACCGCGGTTACATGCTCGAAAGCTCGCGCTTTAGCATAAGCACGCCTGCCGGACGGTGATTCACGGTCGGCTACTTGAGGAAACCTGGCCAATCGATGGACGTAATAAAGCAAATATTTAACAGGAAGTCGCGGTAGCCTCTGGGAGCCTCTCAGACGACTGAGACTAGACGACTTGAACTAATTCATAACCAACTGCAAAGTTTTACACGTACAGTTTCGTAGAAACTAGAGACATAAATGCAGCAATCGATTGAATACGCTGCGATAAAGATGCATTGTAAGTTATTAAGCTCGGATCCGAATAAAACAGCGTGAAGCCTGCCATCGGCTACGATAAAACCGCTAATGGGATTTTAATCCACCGTTAACTAATTGCTAATAGGCCGGTCGAAACCGGGCAACATTTTCGCCAACAAATCAAGTCGAAGACGCGGCGAGGACTGTCCGGTTAGGCGCTGCGCGTTCAATGTTTCCGCGCGATCGAAAGGCTAATGGACGTGTACAATTATCAGGGAATATTATCCGTTTCTTTCCTCGCGGATCGATTTTCTCGCGTATGAGTTTTTCTGTTTTTTTTTTCTTTCTTCGACCCGTTAATACGGCTTAGGGACTTGCACGGGAGGTTGCGTACGCACACACCGGTGTTGCGGAATAAAGTCTTGCTTTTCACACGATCGAGATGAACTGATACTTGCTCTCGGTCGTAGGAACAAGGCAACAGGTATCTCTTGGAATTTCTAATTTAGTTGGAAATATTTCGCTGCGATTTTCTTCGATTCGATTGCACAGGAAATTTTCCGATTCGAAAGTTTCCGGGCATGTAATTATCGTTTGTGGGAACTCCGCGGTATGTAATTTATATTTTCCGAGTATATGAACATGCAGTAAATGTTGGTATTTTAAATGTTGGTATTTTATTGCCACGGTTGTAGTGTTAGGTTGGAGGGAAAGTTCTGTCGTATTTGAAAGAACACATTTGAATCAATTTATAAAAAAATATATGTTTAATATTATGCAATAATATATCATTTCCATTATCTGTAACAACTTGTTGCCATCTTTCAGGTAACCTGTGTTTTTGATTTACAAGCAAAATTACCTGCTTATTCAAAATACGACAGAACTTTCCCTCCTACCTAATATTTTATTGAATACATCAGGGTGTTGCAGAATTACCCTATAAAATGTATTTTTGTGTGGATATGTGTGGTGAGAATGAGAAGCAAAAAAAAATCAGTAAGACGTAAAATTCATGAAGTGAATTTGGTTGAATAAAATAAAGGAATGAGCGTTTTGTTTGGAAAATGCTAAATATATGGTTCCTTTATAAACATTAATAATTCCATCGAGACTGCTTGAATAATTTCTCAATTAAATAGAATATAATATAGCTGTTATACATTTCCGAGAAATGCGAAAACCGATGTCATTTTGTCGCGGAGTGTATCCGCTAAAAAATTGATTAAATTAACCAGCCCACGCGTTCGATGGGCTAGCACGTTTCTAGACGGTCAGGTGAGTGTATCCGACGGGATAAAGAGTGGAAGGAGGAAGCAGCCGGTCGACGTAGTATCTGATGGGCCGATTGCATCATTAGCGAGTGTACGTGCTAGAGAACTCGCGCCGGAGAAAGCCAGAGGTATCCTGTCGCGGGTCTAGGGGGCGGAGAAACGATCGAGATACAGCAATTAAAATTGCGGACCGACGCGACGCGGCAACGGTTTTCCGATATTCACCTTGGACCGAACAACCCCGGCAATTTCAAGCATTTACGAATATAGTAGTTTTAAGTAAGTTTTTGTAAAACAAAAATCAAATGTAAATTAATTGTTAAGAAATTCTAAATTTTACTTATCGCAAAGACGATACGTCAAATACTTATTTAAAAGTAATTACCAATTCATTAACTTTGTAATGTATGAAAACTGTGTGCAGATATGTATATTCATTGTAACCATGGATAAATTTATATAATATATTTCCCTTGCAGTAATGACACCATACTTATTCCGAAATAATTTTAAATATTCTTAATGGGTGAAATTGATTTGCAAACGTGTGAATTTCGAGTGCAAAACCTACATATAACGATCCGGAATCGGTCGACGATGCTTTCAATCGTCGCGTCCCGATAATAATCGTAACCATTTTCCGCTTCGCGGGACGATCATCCCGGCCGATAAAACGCCGGAGATTGAGAGACTCCTGTGACTGGACGAGCAAAACCCGTGTGCGGAGATAACAAGCGATAAGAGTAATAAGACCGTGGTTAGATGGAGACAACGCTCGACGCACACGGGGGACGATACTTTTTCGGACGAAGATGATGGAGAACATCATGGACAACTGGAATTTCAGACGCATGTTATTCAATGTACTCGTATATATTTATTCTACATCGGAAGAAATGTTTAATATTCAAGTTAAGATAGTTCCGACTGCAATCACTGTTATCGTAAGAGAGTTTGTAACCGCTACGGGGATGATTATCGAATCAGACCGGCAGTTTGTGGCCTGGAGCTGCGATGACGCGCGCGGCGCATCGAATCAAATTTATACACAAGGCATACCTCAAGGCAGCATTCCGCGGTTTCGTCGAGTTTTTGCAGGGAACAGCGAGAGTGAAAGACCGCGGGGTCTAAACATCGGAGTACGAGGACGAAGGGGAAAGCGCGCGAAGAAGAAGAGGCGGCGGGCAAGAAGGCCCACGAAATGTCGCCTCCGTGTCACTGTCCGCGAAGGTGCCTTATACAGGGTCTTATCGGGCTTAAAGATCGCTGCCACTTCGCGTCCTGTATCGTATATCGGCGGCGATTTAAAAAGGGATCGACGCTCTATCGCCCGTTACGATCGATAAGCTGTACGGGAACGGAAGCTGCTCTTTTCTTCTGGGCCCCACCGCAAGAAATGACTTACAGTCGATTTCAACCCTTTCCCCAATAGCTCGGACCTTAGTCATCCAATGTACAAAGATAAAAATTTCATCAAACTTCATTAAATTTCAAAAATTATTTCTTTCTTGAAGAAACGAGTTATAGACGATTTAACCCTTTCTTCGATACCTCTTTAGCGACCCAACGTATAAAGATAAAAATTTCATCAAATTTCAGATTATTCCTTCCTTGAAGAAATGATTTACAGTCGATTTCAATCCTTTCCTCGATACCTCCATAGTCACGCAACGTACAAACATAAAAATTTCATCAAACATCATGAAATTCCGGAGATTATTTCTTCCTTGAACAAACGAACGACAAAGAAGTCAATCGCCGTAACCGCAAGTGATCGGAAGTCCTTCGCTCAGCAGGGACGCTTGGAAAATCGTGATTAGCGATAATAAAATCAATACGAATGGTCACCGAACGGGTAAAATCGCCGGAGAAATACAGACGTCCGTAGTTATGGTTAAACTGTGCTCCGCGAGGCAATTAACGCACGGCGGCGCTTAGGTCGCCGTTGCGCGATACGATAATCGACCGGCTGAACGAGGCTGTGTATTTTTCATACGTGATCCCGTATGTAAATCTTGGAGAGTAGCCTCGACCAATGTTCACCGACGAGTCATGGAGAGACGCATTATATCGAGACGCTCGTAACAACGTATATCAAAATAGACGCTGTCACGCAGACCGCGGCCGAGATGCAATTAGCACATCGCCGGCTTAATCGGGATCCACGGTTCCAAAACGACCGTGCTCGCATCCTTCGTCTTTTTCTCCTCTCTTTCTCGCTCGTTACGTTCTCGTTTTCTCTTAAACGGAGTCACGGGAGAAATGAGAAAAGCGAAGAAGTACGCGCGTGCTCCGCTAAGGAGTCATCGAGTCGCGGTAATGAGTCTCGACGATGCTAATGGGCGGCTGGCATCGTTGCCGAAGTCATTGTCAGTACTTCTAATGGTCCTATCAAATAAATAAAAAAAGAACAAGACAGCAGAAACACGTAAACCATCTATTATTAACAGAAGAAATAAGTTTCGCAGTTGCAGCGAAAGTAGTCCGAATCATCCCGACGAGATTGCGGATTTTATGCATTCATCACAAAAATAGGTACGTACAATTTTTACGTTTACGAGACGTGAAATTTACGTTTTCGCGTAACACCTAATTTCTTATCGAAACCGTGCATTTTTACAAGAAGAAATATTTTTTGAGAACGTTGCGTGATAGAGCAATTTTACTTGCGGATTTGGTTTTAAGCTGAACAAATAGTTGCTGAACAATTTGGTGCTTTACAGTGAAATGATGATGGACATCAATGTATTAGTCTTAAACGAAGAACACAATTTTTATTCAGCTCCAGTGTCTTGCAATCAATCCAAACATTTTTTATTTTGCATAAGAGACCACATGTGAAAACGCATACAAAGACGCAAATAAATAAGTAAATGAGATCCGTACGATTATGATCCGCAGTCTAATTCCGACCGACCGCGCTCTTATCGGCATAATTTCGCTGCCGGCGCGGAAACGTTCAGCATCCATTACCATAAAAGCAGCGGAGTCCTTAATATCATCCCCCCGAGGTTCCGTTAATCCGTTCTATCCACGCTGTAAAACGCAGATAGAGTACATTACAGGCATACATGAAGAATCCGCGAAACCTACGGCGCTAATACTCGAGGTTTCCTACCGGAGTACTGAGGAACCTCGATCATAGGACATCTATAAGCTAAATCGAGCGGTCCAGATTAAACGAAGCGTATCGGTTCCGAGGCGAGAAAGAAGGAAGCTGCTACGAGTAGTTAATTAACATCTCGGACAAGTCGTAGCTCCACTCGGGAATGAGCTAAAGCCAAGTTAGAACCTCTACTAGCATGGCGCATCGTATCTCGTGATATCTGTCCCCGTATCTCCGAGCAGCCGTGAGATATGATGTCTCGGCCTCTGTGTCCACCAGCCATTACTTAGGATTCGATCTCGCTTTTTACACCTACTATAGTGTCCGTACATCTATTAGCTTGTCCCAAAAATTCGAGTTTCTTCCCGCCGCGCGGGCAATGCACATTTATAACCATTTTATGAAACACGTAGGTACAGTATCGTCCGCTGACGTATCGACATGTGGCTCTAGCTGATATAGTAATCCAGAAACTAATGATGTGTGAAGATACGTGTGAAGATACGTGAAGATAAGTGAAGATACGTCTTTATAATTTCTTAATTTATTTTCTCTCTTAATATAGTTAATAGATTGAAAATAACATAACAGCATTTTTATTGTTTTTAGTTACATCTACTCATTTTTGTTATAAATGCGTAAAATCCGCTGCCTACACATAACCGAGAAACCTAAGATGTAAATGTTAACTGATCAATTTGAATTAAAAAACGAAATCGATCTTTTACCACTGTGTCAATTTGACACCGAGTTGTATTTTAATCAGCTGAGAATGACACAACAGCATTTTTTACTGTTTCGCATTTGATCTATTCATCTCCAAAATCCGCAGTTTAGTTTTATGTATGAAAGATTGAGGAAGACCCTTGCATACATCTGGTAGCTTCGCAGAGGAGCTGAAGTCGTTCGGGCCACTTTCAAAAATGTTCTCCCGGTTCAAAGGGTCTATGAACAATTACGTGAATTTGAACGGTTTACGTGAAGCAGGGTATAATTGTGGGGATAAATCAGCTGCAGTCGCTTTTTTCGAGCACCGCTATGAAATCGCAGGTCGTAGAAAACAGTTTCGCTGCGGTGCACCGCGAGGATCGTCGGTTGGAGTAATGCAAAATGCTCCGTCTTGTTCTAACTGAGCTGCGGATGTTTATCTCTCAGCTTCCTCGAGTACGGGGTACTTATCCGACTGGACAGGAGTCGTGGGTTCAGAACGTTAGCCGAGATTTACAAGGGCCAAGCCATCCTAGTCCGCGGAACGCTTCGGGCGTGTAATCAGTTTACCTTAGTTTTAATTTACGATCGCGATTTCCGCGCGCGGTGCTCGCGTTTTATAGAAGCCGCGGGGTTTGACGTACATAGTATCTCAGTTGTACCGATCGATGACGCTGATTAGTAGACAGCGGATTTCACGCATTTATGACGCTAAATCTAAAACATTAAAAACATTGGACGAATTTCAAAATACTTTTATATCATTTTCAACCTATTGAACACACTCAGAATAAATAAATAATAAATAAATATAA
The DNA here is from genome assembly GCA_028455795.1 of Lasioglossum marginatum. NCBI lineage: Eukaryota > Metazoa > Arthropoda > Insecta > Hymenoptera > Halictidae > Lasioglossum > Lasioglossum marginatum. The sequence goes on from CM052271.1 coordinate 6,063,302, forward strand.
ATAAAAAATAAATTTCTATGTCACTCCGGTTTGTCGCAATTCAGGTGGAAAATTTTTATTTTGCATAAAGATCCGCTGTCTACTGAAGAATCAGAGTCAAAGACTACGGTTTTGCATTCCAAATTCCACCCTTTTGCAAATAAGGTGTTTTAAGTAAGTTCTTGTAAAAAAAATCAAATCAAATGTAAGTTAATTAAGAAATTCCAAATTTTCTTTATTGCAAAGATGTACATTAAATACTTATTTGAAAGTAATTACCAATTCATTAACTTTGTAACGTATGAAAACTGTGTGTAGATATGAATATTCATTGTGACCATTTTCTGATAGATAAATTAAGAAAATGAAAGTACATATGTATTTATTGAAGCGTATTGAGTATTGAGTCTTATGTTTATCTTATGTACAGCACTTCTTCTGAACTCAAGGGAGATGCTTACAAGAGCAACTAATTTTAAACATTCTTAATGACATTCTTAATTGACTTGCAAAAAAGCTAATAATTGCCACGACGTTCTTCGCTGAAAGACACAATCCTTCTAGAGGAAAGAGCGACTCTTTCTTTTCATCATCAAGGCCAACATTTTTGTTCTACAATCAGATTGTAGTTTTGTTCTACAATCATTTCTGTTCTGCAACCACAAAATTCTTGTCCACACATTGCACTTGTGTGCACAATGTACAATGTACATTTCTACCCAGGTTCAACGCCATAGGAATGCGGAACGCTCGGTGAAAACATCGTGATCGTTGCAAGGAACGATCAGGATCTTCGGGTGACTCTGAATCCTTAAACTCGTATGAGGTGGACACCGGTTGCATGGCAAGGGAAGACGTTGTTGATGAAAATAGTGGAACGGTACTTACCTTTGCAGCCTCCCATGGACAAGCCGTAATGGTCGACGTCGCAACGATCACACCGGAAACCAAGGACGCCATCCGCGCACCTGCACTCGCCGGTTACGGGATCGCAGACCTCGTCGAGGGCACCCACGTCGCAGTCGCATTCTCGGCAACCTGCGGTTACGTTCCCGTAACCTTCTATACAGGAGGAGCAGTCACGACCCTCGAACAAAGACTTGCAGGAACACTGACCGCTCCTCCCATCGCATTCGATGGAACCGCTGCCGAGGGGGTCGCAGTCGCAGGCTGCAACAGTAGGAGGTCCATGTTTATCTTATCGACATTTTTTTTTCTTAGATGTGCAAAGTTACTCGCACTCCATTGTCTACATAACTGTTTACATAGAACTTTATATGACTCCAACATGCATAAGTTTTTATTCAATGAAATCACTACTTCAATGCGAAATAGGTATTTTCTAGTGTAGACGGCACCTTTGTTCATGCTTCAAACACTAAATTTAATGTTTTCAGATTGCCAGTACCTACTATATGCGAGTAATTAAATGTTAATCAATCGTCTATTGCAGGGGTCAGCAAACTGTCGGCTACTGTTTTTAATCCGGCCCGCGAGGTTAATGAGCACGAAAAAACAAGTCGAATTACGTAAAATGAAAGAATTAATAAAATAAAAAACATTATGTAAAAATATCGCTTCCTAATAAAAAGAACTACTACTATGAGTAGAATTACCAATGTAAATATCTTCCAGTTTGCCGACCCCTGGTCTATTGCAAAAGAAACTTTTGAGAGAACCTAATAATTGAACATAAAATTACGATTGATTGATGATGACTGACGCGAGGATAACCTTCATCCGTCTCTCATTTCGCGAATTGAATCTATCCCTCCGTGTCAAGTTGACACAGTGATAAAAAAAATCGATAAAATAATAAGTTAAACAGTTACTTTTCGATGTTTTTTTCATTCAAATTGATGAGCTAACATTTACATCTTAGGTTCTTGCGGTTATATGTTTCGCATTAAAAAAGTAAAAGTCACCAAGTTTCGGACGAAACCTACAAATAACAGAACAGTATAACTTATTTCGGGAAAACTGTGTCAAATTGACACGAGGGACGGATGAGGGATAATAATAATAAAGGTATATTTATCGAATAATTATTTTTGTTAGTAGAGATACATACGCAAGCAGTTCTGTTCCAGAGGATCTCCATAGTGAGCGTGCTTGCATTTGTCGCATTTCCAACCCTCTGTGTTTCCTCTGCACTCTAAGCAGCGTCCTGTCTCCTGATCGCAAGGACCGCCGCCGCAGGTGCACGGTTCACATGTACCCCGAGGGACCATAGAATTTCCAAAAAATCCTACGTCGCAGCTGGTAGAAACGAAAACGTACGATGTAAACGTGAATACACATGTTTATTTTTGAATGGCCATTTTTGTTTACCTCTCGCAATGATCGCCGGTGTACCCTGGGGGACATTGGGTGCAAACGTATCCGCTGTCGACGTTATTAGGGTCATCCAGTTGACAATTTGGACTGAAGTTATTCGACTCGATCAGAAGTGGACAGGCACATCTTTTGCAATCGTTAGGTGTACCATGAAGAGCAATACCGTAGTATCCGGGAGCACAACGATCACATTTTGGTCCCACTGTGTTATGCTCGCAGGTCTGTCGAAAAAGGAAATTTTCGTTAAACAAGAAACACATATTCTTTTTCAAGATACACCCGCTATGGGCTATAGGCACGGTGTAGACATCTAGCGATGAAATGTTCGAACTAACAGGCTCTTAAAATGGCGCCACTGCACGTAGTGGTAAATCACTCAAGCTGGTAGTACCGACAGTCGATTTTTTTTTTATTATAATTAATGCTTTAGGATATTGAAGCTCATAAGCAACTTTACACGATTATTATCACAGTTTTCGCAATTTTAATTCTAATACTATGCTAATCTTGAAAACTACAGTGTCGCCATCTGCTAGCGACTCTGTCAGTACTAGGTTCTATCGTTATTGCCAGAGATGGCGCTACTATATCCATCATGTGGCGGTTGTCGATAATGTAAATCTCTATTTCAATATTAATTTGCTGTAAATTTTGTAAAATAGTTCCGAACCCATTGTTAATATTCATTCGTTTGGTTTTCTATCAAGGAATGAATATTAATGGGTCCGGAACTTATACCAGAACTATAAATTTTGTAAAATAGTTTTGGACCCATTGTTAATATTCATCCGTTTAGCTTCGTATCAACGGATGAATATTAACAATGTGTCCAGAACTATTTTACACAATTTACAATTGTTCAGTGTTAAAATGGAGATTCACCTCGATATCCGCCACAATCTCGTTTTGCAATCTTTACACATAGATCGTTCGTCCACACACATACATATGGATATTATTGCAATGAAATATGTCAACCTTGATCTCTTAACACATACTCGTCCAAGAAATTGCAGTAATGATTACAAACTCCAAGGTCGAATGCGTAAGAAAAATTTGAACAACACACAAGCACTTACCGTGCATTCGGCCAGCACGAGATCGCAGGTACTCGCGTGCCCATTGCAATCGCACTTGACGCACACGTGATGCTCCCGATGGTCCGATCCGTTCTTTATCACCTTCGTGTAACCCCACGCGCAATCTTCGCACGAAAGTCCCGTGTATCCCTCGGGACATTCGCAGGTCTCCACCAAACTACCGCTGCCACTATCAGCTGCTGCTTTCCCGACCCATATGGTCGCCGATTGCAGACTGGAACAGTGCAATTTTATTTGTAAATCCGCTATCTCTGGATTCCTATTGATTAATACGATCTGCTTTGTACATACTATATGTATGTACTCATTTGAAAGGAAAATTTAAATAAACCAATATCATGATTTACATGAATCTCCCGTTCTGGCAATCAAAAAACGAATTTCATTTCTGACTCGCTTCTAAGAATCCGCGTAAATAGAGGACTCTTACTGTATTCTGTATAATGATTTTCGTACCTTCCATCGATCTGCTCGGAGTGATACTGCGCCCTTATCATGAGATACTTCAAATCCGCGAGCACCCGCATCATTTGTATCCTGGTAACAGGATCCCCGCGAAATTCGGTTCTCCTCAATCTGGTAGGAATATCTTGGATCTCGCTGCGTACGTGATACCAGCCGTTTTCACGTAGAGGAACGCTGATCTCCGCTTCCTGGCCATTATATTGTTCCTCGCCGTGAGCTATTCGCATGCCGTTATTACTCTGCGAACGAATAACACGAGAAGATTAATTTTGCAAAAATGCTAATCATTGTAATCTGCCTTTCGGGGGGCAGAAAGAACTCTCGGCCTCGAGAGATTCGCTTATGAATGAACACCGTGGATAGTCATTGCAAGGAAAGATGATACCATAAAGTATGTACTCGTAAACATTTGACATTTTTAGTTTTCAGAGAACTTGCCAAAATTGTTCAATTTCTAAATAGTGATGATTAGTCGTTTAATAGATTATCTGAATTTTTTGAAAATCGTTTTGCCATGGAAAAATAATAATATTTAACACTAAACCTATCGGTCAAATAACCGGTCTCTTACAGTTTTAATTATATAACAAATGAAATTACGACGTTGCTTACATGCAAATTGCTTCGATAAATCTAAAGAAATAGAGCCTTGTCTTTTTTATCCGCTAAAATATTTTCAATCGCTTCCAGTGCTCGGTAGTTTCAGTGTTAACGATAGGAGAAATGGGAATTTAAAGCAAGTAACATTTAATGTTCTGCAGAATACTAAAGAGCTGAACAGTGAATGTGATCGACGGGACACCCTGTATGTAGCGACTTCCGTACTCCATTGAGTCTGTCTTGTAGTAGGCCGTGACAGCGTTAACCGTGCCATTATTCACGCGACGCTGAATGAATACTTACAACTAAAATAACATTGGGTCCGACGGTCGGTTTTCCGCTAGTATCGCCGCGCATAACGACCCAGGTGACAGAGTAAGTGATATTACTGCCGTATGATGAGAGACGATTGCCACAATAAATCGCCGGAGCCAGCCAAAACGGACTATCGTACTCGACCTCGTAACGCGACACCGTCAGCCAGCCGTTATCTGTGTCCAGGACCGGAATAACAGCACGGGATGCATTCATATCCGTGACCCGCCAATTTTCCAGAGACGACACCTGGAAATCCCATCGTCGAGAAAACAATTTTATCAGATTCCGACAATTATTCACCAGCCGCAGACATTTATTTGGGTCCGCTTTAATTTAATCCCAAAGTTGAAGTCTATATTTTTGTCTACATTTTTGTTCCAAGTCTAACATCTACATTTTTCTTTAACCCTTTGCACTCGAATAGTGACTTTGAGGCTCCAGTCAAAATTGCAGTATCATTATTTGAAACAGTTTTTAAATTATTGAATTCTTCTGTATTCTATAACTTGCTAAAAATTCAAATGAATCAAAAATCAATCAAAAAAAAACAGGAGCAATTTCATGAGCATAGTGTAACAAAAGACTACATGGAATACAAATCTTCTAGGTTGAAAGATATGTCTTGATTTCGGAATTAAAATTATTTCGAGTCCAATGGGTTAACTTCTGTTTCTTAGGATTGACTTGGACAATTTTGATTTTGCATAAAATCTGCAGTTTATGTGAATTCTTACCGTGGAATAAGACAGCTTCGTGGCGCTGCAACGGTCGCTGACACCGAAACAGTAGCAAGGATAGCAGCCATCAAGATTTTCCTTGGTCAGTGCGAAGTATCCCGGTTTGCAACTGTCGCAGAATTCACCGTCGACGTTCGCCTTGCAGAGGCAGTCTCCTTCACAATCGTGGGATGGAAGGATCCCACGGGAATCGCATGGACAAGGCATACAATCCGGGAATTGACGATAACCGGCAGCACATTGGTCGCATTTGTAGCCGGAATAGCCCGGTTTGCAATTGCAAGCACCTGCTACCTAGAGCAGAATTGTTAGTGTTTAAACCATTAATCACTGACGAATATTATTTTGAAATATCTTTGATATTGACCCTCTACCGAGGTGCAGAAAACTTTTAGATCTTCAGTTAATTTATACTCGAATATTTTGTCCATTTTATATTTAATATGGTTTTCAATATGATTAATACGATTTTATATTTAAAGGTAATTTTATAGGTATTAAAAAATATTGTGTGCGTCTGTGTTTCTACCTTTCCTAGGTGTGTGTAGGAGTCATCAGGAGTGCAGTAACCCGTGCTACCGTGTACATTGCAGTTGCACGGTAGACAGGGCTCAGGTGTGTCAGGGGCAACACCGTTCGGCCTGTAATATCCATCCTGACACTTCTCGCAATTAATGCCGGCCGTGTGCTCCTGTAACAAACCGTAACATTAATTAACAAAACTAAATCTGGTTCTCGAATGAACTGTATTTCGCCGAGGGATCGTTTAATGTTTTCTTTTTTCATGAAATTCGGGCTTACTGTGCAATTAATGCAAACGCCACCGCCACGAAATTTCCCATGAGTGTCCATGGACATTCTTCTGTCGGCCACTTCCTGATCGTATCTGCACGCGGTTGCATGTCCATTGCAGTTGCATTTCTCACAGTGAAAGCCCTTCGCAGCTGTGCCAGGTTTCCACGGAATCTGATTGTACATTGGACAGCATTTTTCGCATCTTTCACCGCACGTCTGGCGCTCGCACTCGCATTCTTGGTGCTGAGAAACAATACCACCTCTTAATGGACGCTCGTTAATCATTTCGGCAATGTACATATTCAAACATTCAACGAATCGAATTCGTGTTGCATAAGAAGCTTGCGATTTTCAACAAGTCTGCAGTCTATACTGTTCTTTATGATTTAAGATTTGCTGTCTAAACGAATTGCAAAGTTTTATGCAAATTCTCAGAGATTGTTTCATTGAACCAACGTGGTCGTTAATTACCTCTAATGATAAGACTCAATGTATATTTTCTCTGCATATCTAGTCATCAAGAAATCATTAGGTATTATCATTCGACTGCGGATTTTATGCATTTATGACAAAAATGAGGTGTGATTTAAAACAGTAAAAATATTAGAAGAATTTAAAAACGTTTAAAAAGTTTGAACGTAGCTATTAAGAAAGAAAATGAATTTCTATGTCACTCCAGTTTCTGTAATTATTACATGAAAATAAGTAGGTGTAATTTAAAGCAACAGAAACATTAGAAGAATTTCAAGGTACAATTATGTTACTTTTAAGGAAGAAATTAAATTTTTATTTCGCCCAGTTTCTTGCGGTTCAGATGGAAAGTTTTAAAGATACAATTATATATTATTTTTAACGTATTAAATATAATAAGGAAGAAATTAAATTTTTATTTCACTCCAGCTTCTTGCGATTCACATGGAAAGTTTTTATTTTGCATAAAGATCCGCAGTATAGCTATCACAGTCGACGACAATTTTCCCCACACGTTTACGACAACTCACGAGTTTGGATGTGCTTAATAAACAATCGGAGATGGGCGCGGATACTCGATAAATTACTTTTTATTGACCAGCAAGAAGGCGCCAGTCGAAGATAATTGAAAGCAAGCGGAAATTGTTTCGGTGAACAGCGAGCATGAAATAGTGCCGAGTGAAGATTATCAAAAACAGGATCCGGTTATTTGTTACAACGACTCGCGCGCGAGCGCGTGCGTGCGTTGCTGCGTGCACGCAGGATAACCATTATCGCAGCAATAAATAATATCGAGCTCTTCGAGGTCTAGAGAGCGAGATTCGCTAGATGACGTTCAGGTTCCCTTTTATGTAATACCGCATAAAACCACAACGTAGCCGCACACGATGGAGCAACGATGCAACCAGCCATCTTTCACATCACACGCACGTGCATCTATATTTTCCACGGTTACTGCAAACGCACTCGTAACAATTTGGATTTTCTCGCATTCCTCCGACATGCTCTGTCCAATATTTTCCATATACGATTCAGAGATACTTTCTCAGTCTAGACTGTCAAGATTATTCGTCCTCGAAAAATCATAAAATATATAAATATTTGACCAATTTTCAGTTTGGGAATCGATAAAAAAATAACATAAAGTCTATGCTACCTGTTCAAATTTTTCTAGGATTTCCAAAGCTGTCATTAACACTGTTTTATAAAAATTGTAATACATTTTTAAATGGCCAACTGATTTTTCTGGAAACAATATTTTTATGAACCTTCTTGAATTTACTATCTCATTATATTTTTTTATGCTCTACTTTTTACGCATTTTTCATGTGTCCGGTGCAATAAAAAGTAACGCTGCATGCTAGGATCTATAAATAAATTATATCAGCGTTCCTCTAATTAGAAAATCAGCACGATACATTTACAATGAAGCAACGACAACTTGCTCCGTGCGCATGGTAGTCGTACACAGCGATTGGAATTACAAACCTAACGATAACCATTACAAGCTCGTTGGAATTGTAAGTCGGCGATATTGTTGAGTCACACATGCGAGCACCGAGTCATAACTTATACTTTTTGCGATATATCACTAGCTTCATTGTGTTCCTCGTGAATGGCAGCCTGTCATTCATAAGAATGTATGTATCGCGGGTATAATTAATAATAGCGTATTCGAAACATTATCGGGTGATTTAGTGAGATCAATGTGTCGAGGACTTAATTAACGTCGGCGAGCTACGTCAATAATCGCGATCAATGTAATCGGCGATTGGTTCGATTAAAAATAGCGATTCGTTTTAATCAGTACGATTAAATACAGTGGGCTCAATTTATAAAATCATTTCTGAACTGTTGAAAGTACAATTTTCCATATTATCCCATAATTTTATACAGACGTAGTTTCCGCTAATAAATAATTTATTCAGAGACGATCTATTTGCAGGAAGTTTGAAGCCAGTCTTCTATTCTTCTAAATGCTGTTATGGATTTTTTTTGCGAGAATGCATATTTTAAACACTGCATAATATCGTCCTGGGTCCGCCGAATAAATTAGGCGTGTTCGGGCGTTTTTACAATGACTCACTTGACTTTACAATGGATCGATTAGAATCAGCTTTTGGCTTGATCCTCGGTGGGTTAAATGATATTGATAGTTTTTGGTGCATCTCCCACTACCGGCACGTAGACCGAATTGCAACTGCATTGCTGAATGCAGTTCGGCCATCGAAGATATTCTATGTATGTATGTCTCAATCAAACTGTCAACATCGATCATGCGAATTTGTACTGCCACTAGTCTTCTCTTCAACCCATTCTTTTTTAATTTTGACTTAGACCACTTTCATAATTATGGGTACGTGTGTAAAGACTCGGTACGAATTACAATCTACAGGGGAATAGAATAATAGATTTTCCCAATTCGATTACAAGTGAAATGGCACAGCGTGCAGGTGCGACTGACGCGCAACAGTGAAAAGTTTCGCAAGAATCGAGAGTCTCGGTCACAGATTCGAAGATATTAAAATATCACGATTGTTCGTCTATGCTAGACCTCGACTTCGAGAACGTCCATTTATGGATGTTAATGGCATTCAGGATTCCTTCTCTCGTCGTCGTTGCGTCGATATGACATCAACCAAAACGAATGAATCCTTTCCTACGTCGACCGACAAGTTTTATTTCAATAACAAAGCGGGTTCTGTTGCAATCTTCATTTCCGAAGAACCCTTCAACGCATTAATGTTAATTCTATTAATTCTACACTGTCATTATTTATTCCGGGGTTCACCAATTATTAAATCGAAAGAGACTTTTCAACATTGTCATGAAAACAGAACTTCAACGAGCCAAATAACATTATTCAAATTTTGCTGACATTAAATATAGCCAAGTTATAACGTGTTTAAAAATTCTTATTCTCAGGAATCTCATCTTAACAATTGAGGTTGAAGATGAAAAAATGTGCAACCGCGGTTCGAAATTTTGGGGATGGAGGGAGACAGCACTGAACAAAAATGGCTTTGAGAAGGGTCGGCGGTTAGTCTATAAAAATCGAAATTTCTATAAACATTCGGCCATTAGTGACTCTACCATCTAAGGAAGGCGGTTGCGAAGGAGACTGCGAAACATAGAGCGGTCCTGCTATTAGCAGCATTGGCAGACAAAGGTCTGACAAGTTTATAGCACTTTCGACAGATTTATTTCTTGCCTCCAAAGTCGGTCCCCCCGAATCCGAGGTATTCGTGAAATCTAACTTTAGTTAGGCGAATTCGAACGAGATTCGGCTACCGTTCACTTTTTCGACGCTGTTGATCATTACTCCTGCGCTTCACTGAACCATTAAACTACGTTATTGTACACGTTCTAATTGAAAATCATACGTAAAATATCAGACGCAATAATATGTCGTATAAATTACAGAACGTAGCATCAAATGAAACACAAACGATGATTTTCATTATTAAATCAACCGTAGATTAGAGAGGAAAATAAATAAAACAAAAATGACTAGGAACTAGTAATCATTAACTTGTAATGATATCATTAAACAGAAATATTGTAGTCGCGCAGAAAATTAGTTATTAACCACTAAAAATTGCTGTAAAATTATTTACTACACAATTAAGTATTGTATAAGGTATTGCATTATTGGAATTATTCTTGGTCGGAAGAAATGTTTAATTTTCAAGTTAAAGTAGCTCCGACTGCAAAGGGTTAACTTAAGTTCAACTTAAGAATTTTTAAATGATTGGAACTCTTCGATGACAGAAAATTTTGCCAGCCAGGGAATATTGGGCAAGTGAATTTCTACGTAAAAATTACTGGACTCACCCCATGTTGCACACTATAGCGACACCGTGCCGCATGTCCAGAGCATAAACACCTTCCACCGATGTTAATCTCTTTGATCGAGTAGAAGGCCCGTCTCTTGTCCACGATCGCTTCTCCACTACGTCGGAGACCCTGAAGTCGTAACCGCACGTATTTAGCCTTCGTGAATTCCTGAAGGGTCGTGCTGTGATTCAGAGCACCAGGTCTGCCGTTCACCAAATGCGTATGGATCTGCAACGTAACATCAGAAACCTAATTTAAAACCATCGTTCGTACACACATACAGTTTCCTGGATCTTTTTCCTGGTAAAACGAGGGAAGATATTAAAATGCAATTTTCTGCATTTTATTTCACATTTCTGTTACGTGTATATACTGCACAATGCTTCTAAGATATACTTCCTTATATCTATCCTAATCTAATTTATTTATTATTGCTTTAAACTGATTGGTTTATTTAGCAAGGGAATTATTGTTACAAGTAGTTTACATTACATAGATGTTACGTTGTTTTTATATACTTACTTTATAAGTAAGTATATAGAAGAGAAAATCATAAATTATTTTCAGTATCAACCTAATACTTTTCGTTTGTTTCCAATTATTCTATCAAAACCGTGAGTAAAGGGTGTGCGAAGGGGGCAAATACGCTTTTCGCATAAACAGATCGGATAAAGCTGTGAGGACATTTCCTGCGGTGACGCACGCGGCAGGTCGATTCCCGATTTTTTCTCGGGCGAGTTCTACCCGCGTGTAGACGCGTAAACCCGGCAAAACCCCCATAGGAGGTGCGTACGTGAGAGCCCCATATAAGGTTAGCCTACTCCATACATGGCCGGAATGTAGGGATCGCCGTTTTTGTATCATCGATTCGTTCCCTCTCTCTCAGCAGCCTCCGACCAGAAATCGTTCCGTCCTGCTTCTCGTCTCATCCACCTTCCAGTTTACACAAAGCCGATCCCGAGTGCGCTTCTCTGCGTCGCTATAAGCTCTAATTATCCGCCGCTCTTCCGAGAAATCCGCTAATTTGCCCCCACCGGGACGCTCGCCCATTTTTCTGGTCTCTTTAAAGATCTCGAACAATAACATCGTAGCCAAACAATGCGATCAAAATGAAAGGACGAGGCTCATTCGGGGTTGACTCTACGGGACGCTAACGAGGGAACTGCCCCTGGTGGGGACAATTTCTTAAGGGAGTATTCTGCCTCTTGAGGACATCTGCGAAAGTATTTGTACCGACTGCGAATCAGATTATAAGATCACAAACGAGGAATAAAAGTAGACTAATATATTTTTTTGTCTCACGTTCGATTAAATCTGTCAATTATAACGATTAATAATAACGATAAGTATCGATTAAAATCAATATTGTGGAACTTATATGCCTCTGGGCGCGGCAGGCCCGAGGCACGTTCCGGCTCTTCGCGCATGGGTCAAAATGTCCCGTCGCGCGTGGATTTCGGCTGATTTCGGTATTGCCAAATAGACCGATATTTCGCGACCTTTTCACATTTTTTCTGCATAGGAAAAATGCATTCCCCGTACCCGCGCGTAAGACTCCACCCCTCCAGGAGGGGGCGAAACTTACCAGGGGACGGAGACGGGGCTTTTACCCACAAAAAACGCCTGAGCTGGCCGAGGAAATTTTCCGGGCGAGGCAAACAATACACGTTGCCTCGCTGCGCCGCCGCGCCGCGGCAAACAACGCGTTATCGCATTGCTTGCCTCGCCCGGCCGATTCAGACCACGGATTTGCTCATATTTATTTAACCGTTCATTCCACAGGATTTTTTTAAACGCAGTTCTCTTTATAAGACCTCAACCCTTGAGAAAGTGGAATTCGAAAATTTTTAAGACTTTGAAAAACCACATATATGGAATATTCTGCAAAATAATCTACAATTAAAAAGAAATAAGTTCCGCAAGTTAAAAAAAAACACATTTTTCTGTGTGGTCCGATATTAAAAAAGTTATGGTCTTTTTAATAGTGCCCGAATATTAGTGGGAGTCACTGTACATGAAAATAAATATTTTGCTCTGCATAAATTTGTACAATTCAATGAGAAGATATTTTTCTAATCTGAGAATTTGAAAAAGCATTTTCCATGAAAGGAAAAAATAATAAAACCAAAGGACTGTTGTGCACATGATCGTTACCCTACAGTATTATACAATATTTAGGTTTAATGCTGGTTTTACCGTGTTCGTGAGACGAGGTGAGTAGCTGGCGCAATATCAGCAATTAATGGTGACGATTTCAAAGGTTCGCCCGCGGCAGTAAATTCACAGGAACGTTAAACACGAGCCCGAAGGAATAAATCATTCGCGGATATCGCTGCGCGAATGACTCGAAACCGAGTCCCATACTTAAATGGCAATACGCGGCTCCTAATACGGAACAATTACATGGGTTTCGGAGTGTACACACCTACATTTCTACATTTCGTGACCGACGAATTTTTTTCACCTCGTTACTGTTCGCCATCTTCCTCCAGGTGAAATGTCGCCTTGCGTATTCGTACTATGTGTGTGATCAAATCATTAGAATACAAGGCACGATAATCATGCGTTCTGATTTTAAATAACGGGTATAAGATTGATTAGATTTTCTTCTAAATAAAAACTCATCATGGTGACCATCGTACATGCATGATATGATGGTAGCTTTGTTAATAGTATGGTATTTTCTTGGCAGAAAGGATGAAATGTTTCATCGATTCTCACGTCGGCACGTTCGAATTCTTTGAAATCTAGGAAACGATAGGTGAGATAACGAGCCTCCAGTTTGCCGGAAATGCCTCGGAGGACTAGTTTCCATCGAGACGCCTCTCAACGCATTCTCCATCGGCCAGCTAATCATCCAATCATGTAATTACTATATACGAACCGTCCGCGCAGACCGAACGATAATTAATGATCTCGTTTCGAACGACCACCAAGATAAATCGTAGAAACAGCCGTTTTCGCGCGACGGATTTTCGCGAGAAATGCAAATGATAACCGTTACTCTCTAACGAGAATCGACGATGATCGATTGTCCTGCATGTTTCTCGACAGCTCGCAAACTAATCATTAGTTAATCATTACTGTGCGGTGTATGCAAGTACAACTTTGTACAAGTGCTAACAAGAATATACAGAAACTCGAAAAGTACGGATTTTGTTGAAATTAAATATAATTTTCAAAGGGAGAGTGATAAACATTCAATAAATTTATCTATTTCTGATCCCTTAAAATTTTCTAAAAATATGTGACTTTTTATAGGAATATTTTATGCGTAGGAACTTTTATAGGAATATTTTATGGTGTATTAATCCTGATTTTAATTTCTCCAAACAGAAAGCTAAGAAAATTCAATTTTAATGCACTCGTAAAATTTTTAATGTTTTTGTACATATATTTTATTCAGAAAAATGTCATAAATAAGTTGGTGAATGTCCAAAAAAAAATAATGAAAAATAGAGAAGTTTTCTAAAACAGATAGATGAAAATTTAATTTTAATGGATTATTGACAAGTTCGATTTTTATGATAGAAGCGCAAGGCATTGAGAATTTTAAGGATGGCTCGGTGAATACCTCTCCGTTTTCCATAGGTGTCTGTCTTGAATAGAGACTGGTGCAAATGACTTCGTCGTCGCCGATGTAGATGGGTTTCCCGGAGACAGGCGGCGCAGAATATCGTGTCCAACATTCTTCGTCGCTGGGAGCATAATACTGCCATGGTTGGAAATTTTCACCGTCGAGAGACTTTTCCAAAATCCACGCGGCTGGTCTCGGTGAATTAGCTGCTTTCACTATCACGTACTCCACTTGGTACACCTGAAAACGAAATTCCCAAAGCACGTTAATACAGAACACAATAGGAACACAGAGTTCATCAAATTATTCCGCGTGTAAAAATGCAGACTTCAATAAAAAAATATGTCAAATATTCTCTTAATAGAAAAATCACTCATATCAACATATTCTACTAATTTCCTACACAATTTCTATTTACAGCTGAATATTATTAAAGTAATTATTAAAATATGAAATTGTCTAAACTTGAAGTGTCACACGTGAGACTGCAAAATTATTTTCGATGCAGGAAACTCCGAGACATAAATCAGAAATTCAGATTTTTGAAGTGGTGGAGACGAACGATTCTGTTCGCCATAAAGACCGTGGCCGCCTTCTGGCGTCGTACAGTAAGGTTCCCGATCGCGTGTAATTGTATATAATTTGTAGAGAAAATATCTGCACCATGAAATCTTCTTTGCAACGAGTGTTGCCTTCCGAGCGAAGTCGCTCGTAACAGTTCAGAGGTTAAGGGACAATGATTTCGCGGTGCCTACGCTGTTTATAGAGCCATGAAATACGACAGACATCATCATAATTCACCAAACGCGATTCTTCTTCGCGTGTGCCGCTCTACTGCGATATTTCCCCGTTGTCTAGGTATCACTGATGGCGCACACAGAGGAACGCCTACGGTGTTCCTACAGTTCGCTCGTTTCAGTATGTAATGACGAAAAGGAAGATAGAGCTCCGAGATGCCCCGCGGTTATAGCTCATAGATACTCCACGGTTTGTCGGATATCCCGCGGAGTCCCGGGGATTTCCGGTCTGATAATTAATTATTCCAGCCGCGCATAAAACACATTGCGAGATGATTCGCCAACCGTTCGACTCGCCATCCCCGCTAATCACACAGATAATGACGTCTTCACTTGAATCGCTTCTTACAATTTCAAGTTGAACCATTCGATAGGGCTCCCAAAGAAAACCCTCTGTGATAAGTTTCAAGACGGTACCCCCACCTCAAGGTTTACAGTTACAGGGTCAGCACGGTTTCATGAATTATGCTTTATTTCTTCTGTTAAGCTCAAGAAAAAATTACTAGAAAATTCATGAACATTCTACCTAATAGCACACACCACAGTGAATTATTTCAGAATTTTTGCTTGCGAACTCAATTTTTAAAAATATCCCGAAGCATAAAATTGCCGATTTTATGTTGAAGTTTTCAGAGTACCACATCTATATTATTACGTTAGCTGTATCTCATCTTGATTATTAATGTGTATTCTTTGCAGATCTTGTGGTTCAACCAAGGTGTTGGTCGAAATTAGGCTGATGTGATAGTAGACTGCGAATCTTTATGCATTTATGAATAAATTGGTTGGGTGAAATATAAAACAGTAAAGGATTAGAACAATTTAAGAATATCGTAATGTTGTTTTTAAGGTGACAAAGTCGTTAAGGGATAAAATCAATTTTTGTTTTACTTCTGCTTCCCACAATTAATGGAGAACATTTTTCATAATTGTTCATATTATGCATAAAGGTTCGCAGTCTGTGTGGTAGCAAGGTCTGAAATAGAAGAGCGTAGTAATTTAAATGCAGAGTTCTCGTCGAACCGATCCGTTCGATCCGCAGAAAAGTCGAAAGAATTTTAGTGAGTCGCGTAGTTGAAAATGGCGGGCGTCGGAGGTCCTCGGCATTAACAAGGGTGCTCTCGGCGATGTTTCGGCTAGTTAGAGGAATCGGGTGGCGTATCTACATGGGCACACGGCTATCGACGTAGCAAAAGGATCGGATAATTGAAGCCCGCTTCCTCGGGACTCGAATCGAGCTTGTTCCGGGCGAAGTCCTTAGAAGGAAACGGACCCCGCTGGTATCGCGGACATGCGATCTGTCTTTATGGTCCGAAAGTGGGCGTCGGTCTGGCCGCACAATGCCGGCGTAACGACGACACAACGAGGACAACGACAACGGGCAAAGACGAGCAAAGATGGGCCCTGACGACGAGAAGAACCAGGGACTCCCATCTTCTTCTTGTTCATCCGACGAAACACCGTGACGCCTGTCGACCCGGTTGACAGCGGTGACGTCCTCGGTAGTCGCTCCGCGCTACCGCTGCTTCCGACAAATTATTTAAACAATCAGCCAGCCTTCCTTTCCCTTGTTTATTCAAATTTTTCACCGTGTAAACCAACCACCGGAACCGTGTCCTGTCCTCTTTAAATTATTTATTCTGCGTCGCGCGAGACAGCCGAGTATTAGGCGAACCAATTAATTCGTGATTCTTGAAATGAATTTATTTCATATTTTAAGAGTTATTTTAACTCGAAAATTAAACATTTCTTCCTAGCTAGAATAATTCCATTCTATATATTGTTTTTTCATTTGATGAATATGAAATTGATATAGGACCTCGTACAATACTTAAATGTTTAGTACTTGTTAGTTTAGTACTTATTAGTTTAGTTTGATTACATATTTAATAATGTGCTAAAGGTTAAAGAATTGCAAGATTACAGTGGGTGTACAAAGTATTCGTACATCTTTTAAAAACGAATAATTTTTTCAAAATTGGACTCAACAGTTTGAATTCTTTTGAGACGTTAGAAGGATTAGTTTACTAGCTAATGTGTAAATAATTTTTTCTATTAAATTGTTAGTCGCAATTGTGAACGAAAAAATAAAGCTAATCGTAAATAATTCTTAATGGGTCACTGTAGGTTTTTATAGGGTTAAGTGCTTTTAGGATTTGATGGCAGATTGAGTTTGATTTATTTATTTTGGAAGTTGGCGTGGCTGTCGCGGAAGGATCTAAACGTGCAATCTCTATCGACTGGATTGCACCGAGTCCTGCTGTTATTACGATGGAGAAAGGTCGCGTCAAGTATGGCCCTCGACGTGTTTTCTTGCAGGGTCATCCCATCGAGCCCACTATTTGCACGAGACAACCCTATTCGGGATAAACGCGGTGCCCCTTGAACCGAGAAGACCGGTTCGAGCTACATTTTTCATACTTTCTTGTGAGTTTGCCGAACCATTTTATTTCTCATCGGAGCCTGACGAATTTAGGGTGATATTGCGGAATTAGATAAATTAGGTAGTTGTGGCAAAACACTGAAAGATAACGGAATGTTATTTGTAATCCAATATTTTCTGAAGATTAATTTAATGAAGCGGAAATCTAAGCTGATCTTCAGCTGATTAAAATCATTTTAAAAAAGAATAAACATAGTCTAGTTCCTGTCTTGCAATTAATGACATAGTACGTGGCACACCAATTTTATTTTGCATATTTCGGTGACTCACGGTACTCGAATAAACTCGAACGTGTTCCGAAATGTATTTTTAGACGCATCGTGTAAGCAATCAAGTAAATATTTGTGATATTAAAATCGCTGGCAGCCGCAGCAGGAAAGTCCAATACCCTTGTAACTTGAAAACGTCAACCTTGACTTTCGAGCATACTCTGCGTCTACACGACCTACCCCATGACGAGGCACGCAACGCTGGTAGTAGTTGGTAGCGCGTCGAAGCAGATGAACACGTGCAGCCAGTATAAATATTTAGCCTTTGGAACGTTCGCTCGTCCTGCTGCTTCTACTTTCTCTCCTTCCTCGGTGCCTTTTTGTAAATAAGTCCGCTGCGAGCTTTCTTCCGTCACGTCTACGAGGCAGGGAACGATCAACCCTTCGCTTTCTAATATCTCATCGCTTCAGACTCCTTTTTGGAAAGCTGGCTTCGTTTTCAACACCTTCTTACAGTGAATCATTCCCACTGTGAAAATGTCCACGCGCAATTCGCGATTCTTGAGCGATCGAACATTTTTAATAGCAACAATAGAGACTGAGGATTTCTCAAAAATCTGGCCCGGGGATCTTCACGAATTTTCAGATTTATTCGCAACAGGATTTCACAGAATTAGTAAATACAAAATTAAATTTTTAATAGAAATTTTAACGCTTCCTAGGTATTCACAACGAGACCGAGGATTTTTCAAAGATCTGGGCTGAGGATCTTTACAAATTTTCAGATTAATTCGCAAAGATTTCACAAAATTAGTAAATACAAAATTCAAGAGAACTTCATACAATTCATGAAACTTACTGTATTTGCAACCGACTAGATTTTTCTTTTTAACGAAAAATCCGCATAATTTTCTGCACCACCTGATACAAAATTCAAGATAAGATCTTCATACAATTCCAAACTAATCGGAAACAGGGAAAGCTACTACTTGTAACCGACTAGAAGAATTGGGCAAGATGCACAAATCTCTTAAACCACAAAATCCGCATAATTTTCTGAATCACTACATGGAAAATCCTGATTTGAGACTGATTCAACTTCGACAATTTTCCCCTCGCTTTCCACAGACAAACAAACTGGTTTCTCTCGCATGAGGAAACGAGGAGGCGAGGATTTTGATCGACTTCTTCAGAATTCTATAAAAAGAATCGAGACCTTTTTGGCTGTTCGAGGTCCCAGCACGGTTCTCGGCTCGAGAAAAAAAAGAGTCGCGTTCTCGTCGGACGCGGGACGACTTCGTGGAAAAATGAAAAGTGGTTTCAGCCGCAAAAGTCACGCTCGATCTCGCTGGGAGCATCCGAGAGGAGCATGATTTTTTTGCCTGTGCAACAGGAACATCGACGGAGTTCTGGTAACAGAGTCGATCACGTGAAGCGCGCGAGCGATCGCGATCCAGCAGAACGATCCCACGATCCACGATCGCTCGAGCGACGACGACGACTAGTCGCCTCTCCTTCCGAGCTTGGACGCTATCCACAGCCTTGTAAGGATGCGGTCGGTATTAGCATCGAATGACAGAAATCGCTTTATAGTAGAACCTCGCCGGACGAAGAAAGTCGGTAATGACCGGACCGGTCACATGCCACGGGTCGACGATGAGCCGTGCTTCGGCAATTCGCGTGCGAATCGGGGTCAATTCTGACGTTTTGCAACCTGATTCCGCTTCGGACTTACGGTCCCCGAGGCTGCACAGCGATTTCCTCGTCAACATTGATGCTTGTTTACTGTCACCGCGAGAAACCCGCTGGGCACGGCTCTCTTTCAAGCCGCGTCTATTGGGTCGGCAAGATAGTAATTTCGGTATTAGATGGAGAATAAATACTTTTTATAGTACAGTATCTCCTAAAAGATGGTTGTAAAAAAAGTTGTACGTTAACTTATAAAAAAGAAAAGGCTGATGGTGACCCTTATAAGTTTGGAAAAGAAGGTTATTAAGAACCATGTTATTTCAGCTAAAAAAATTTGAAGCTGATCGCGCTTCGTGGTCCACCCCGTACAACAAGATCTTCACTGCCAGATCTTCCTAAAGCAGAATTTTCACATAAATAATTAATTTGCGAGATCCTCCTAAATATGCCATATTTCCAAAAATTGTACCATTTGCATTTTTTTAGGAATAATCTAAAACACATTGTCTAAGTAGACGTCGAGAATGTATGTGTCCAGGCTTAACAAAAAATGGTCGATAAAGAAATGCTTAATAAAATCATTTTCTTCGCTTGTTATAACAACAGTTATGACTATTATGCCTGAGAATTTATTTAACGAGTACAACAGAGATACCGGATGTGTTAAGCACGATTTTAAAGCGGCGGATTGAAAAAGGTAAATGAACCAGGATTTCAGCTCAGCTCGAATAATTAATATCGCGGGAGGGATGCAATTGCAGTTGCAAGGTCCGGCTCTACTCTCCGCGATTCCTCCGGCTGAGAATTACCGGTGCATTATCACCGGATTTTTTGCTCATTCCGTCTGAAGCTTGCCACGGACGTGCTCGTGCCGTCGGAAAATAGCGTTTCGTTGTGTTTGTACGAGCAGTATGTGGCCTACACCGAGAATAGAGTGTGCAATTTACTTCAGCGTTATATCATCCGCGCGTGCGAGCGAGCGAGTGAGCGAACAAGCACGAGCAGAAAACAAAAATACCGAAAGCATCTAAAACGAATGAATGGCCGGAATGATGCGGCAGTTTATCTTCCTTTGTACGCTACCGATGAAATTGCAAGCCTCCCGCAAAAACGAATAAAGGAAATCGATGAACCTGCACCCCTCCGTATTTATTCAATAATGCGCGGAAACGGATTGAGTCGTCAGAATTTCTCTAACTGTACGTACTTCGGTACGAGAGAGTATTTACTAACATCACTGAGTAGAGATTAGAATTCTTTGAATATATTCAGATTTGTGTCACTGGAAAATTTTACATTGTTAAGCCACTTGAGAAACTTAAAAAATGTTCTACTCTCTTATGTGATTAATATTTCAATGATTTGGTAATTAATTTATATATATAAAATTCATATCTTTAATAAACTTATCAACTTGATAAGTCTGATATTCAATAAATTCAACTTGATAATTCTGATATCCAAGAAATTCAACTTGATAATTCTGATATTCAAGAAATTCAATTTGATAATTCTGATATACAAGAAATTCAATAATTTAGTAATCTAGTAATTTGGCAATTTACTAATCTACTATAATAATTTGACAATTCAATACCTGGTATTAAATGATCTCTGTATTGGAATTAGTGGGTTCGTTAGAATTGTACGTAGCAGTATGTTGCAAAATCGCGTTGTGCATTCGAAAAAAATGGGTAAAAACAGTACAAGACTTTCAGGAAATGTTCAAACTGTGCGCAACATTCTCTCGTCGACACTGAAAGCAAGAGTCACAGTTATTTCATCGGTGATAATTCTCGATCTCGCGGTACGCTTAACCTTTTGCACTGGAAAGTTGAACAGTACGCTTAGGAGTATTTTATTTCAGAAACTCGCATGTCGAACTACTTGCGGACGACATGAACATTTCCGTGCATGCCAAGCGAAATGTTCGTATCATTGTATTGAGTTGCAGCAATAATTCTGCAGCGATTCAGATTTCCAAGGAAAGTTCCAAGCAAGCATCCTTGCCATTCGATGAAAATCCAGTAAGCCCAATCCACAATGTAGAGAAGAATTACTATTTTGAAATATTACTATTTTGAACTGAAAGAATTGCGATCTGGGAAGGAATCCTTTGGCCGGCCGCCTCGTTACAAGCCGGTACAAATAGTAGCGGTGGTAAACGATTGTACGGCACTTATTGTTGGCAACACGCGTGAAGCAGTGAAACGTTCACGTGAGACCGGGTGGACATGCGTTCCGCGCCGCGCAGGTACATGCTTTACGAGCGAAGGTGTTGCTCCTTAAGATCCTGTCGCGGATAACAACGCGACGTGAGATCTGTTTACGATACAAGGCTCTCTAGTTTCTTCGCCGCCCTTTGCTTCTTCTCTTCTTCATTGTACGGGTTCGAGGAACGTTTCCTCCTGTGCAAAACACAACCCTTGGACATCTAGCTAAAGCCATTCTAGATTTTCCTGTTCCTCCTATTCATTCCTAAATAATTACTATTAAACACGAGACGCTTCAGCCACGAAGTTATAGAATTATTAAATTACTGATTAATTAAATTCAATCAACACTATTCGAATCAATCATTGAATTATATTGATTAAATTCTTCAACCCTTAAATTGTGAAATTACAGAATTGTTCAACCGTTGAAGCATTAAATAATTGTATGGATAAATTGTGAATATGAAATGCTTCTATTCCGAGACTTCTATTCCGTAAATGAATTTATACGTATTATGTATAAGCAATTAATAGAGTTAGCGGATGTTCATTGAAAATAAAAATTTTCTTCTTTCTTTTCTTTCTGTCTTGTAACGAATGCAACTGTTGATGCAACGGTAACCAAATCGATGGGGATTATAAACTGCGATACATCGAATAAGAGGGAAACGACGACTGGTAACGATATAGCACACCGCAAGATCTCGTAACCTTATATTCGAGCAGAAATCCTTGCCGTCGTCGTCGAATCTGACGTCCAGCCGACATGAGCCTCATAATCGGATTATGCCGTCTCGTGTTACCTTAAATCCATCTTGCAATTAATACGTCCACCTTCTATTTGGTAACACGACACCGCCCTAAGTCCGGTTGTTTCACGGGTGTACACGCGCGTACGCGTCCAGCGGATCGAAACATGGTAGCCCCCGATATCACGTCCTATCAAAATAAACCGTGTAACCAGTAACCCATACATAATCGGCGATCCGTGAAATTTTTTATTCACATTTTGATAGAGCGTTTCAAGGCGAATTTCTATCATGAAGGTCATTCAAGGTCGCTCAAGGGCAACTGCAATGGGAAATTGCTGAATAACAAAGTTAATAGGGATAGCAGAATTAAATGAGACACCCTATATACCGTAGATACGAACAGATGACTACCCTGAAGATGTCTCATCCAGGATGAGTAACGCAGGTACGTCAGTCTTGGTGTCTCACTGTCAACAATGACACAGCCTTTGACACAGCCTTGGTCATCCTACAATTTTTATCAGCCCTAAACGTGCAAGAATTACTATGGTCCATTCTAGTGTAGCTTTTGAAATCCCACATTTGCATTAACTATTGAAATTTTTTAAAAAATGTTTTCAGATTAGGTTCCACTGCGTACAGATAAATAACCAATTTCGATGAAATTTAAAATTAAAAGTGGTGTAAATGATATTTTCTTCGGAACGTTAACTGGAGACTACGAAAGTTATGGCAGTCCTCGATAGGGTCTGTTTAAAACATCAACTATTGCAATTTTTTTAAAAATGTCTTCATACTAGGTTCCAATAGGTACAGATAAATAAATTTGAAATCCCACATTTGCAGTTCAGCTAGGCAAGCCAGATGGTACAGTGCGAAATCTCTGCTAGAAATGGGGAAAGTAGCAATTCACATTTCACTGTTTTCTACGAAACAATAGAAACCGTAGGTTCTGGAAAGTTGCAAGGTGGACAAAATGACCGTTCCGACGCGTTTCTCACGGGCGAAGGTGTCGTTCGTCCCTTTATGGGTGCAATGGGAGACCGTAAGTCCCCGTTTACCGGAGAGGCTAAGGGGCACCACTAATAAATTGGCATTGTGCGCTATCTGGCGAGGACCGTAAATGGGGTGCACCGTGCACGAAGTTGCAGCAGCAAGAAAGTTTGCCAGGCCGACGGTTCCTGGAGGCTGGCGAGACATCGACTGCCCCCCATTTGCTTCCTCGAAAGTTATTTCTTGGTCTGGGAAGTTCGTATTTTGGGCCATGATCGTTAAAAATGTTGTAACATTAGAACGTCTATTAACCCCTTGTTACACAATTTTCTTCGCAGCTCAATTCAAACTTGACAATTGTCAGGAGACTTATTAATTTATTATACACCTATGTTTAGAAAGTTCTGTCGTATCATAAGGAAAATATTTGTGTGAATCAATTTATAAAAATATATATTTAATATATTATATTCAATGATATAATTTCAGATAACCTGTCAATTCCTGTTTCCCGATGATTCACTAGCAACATGTATTTTTCATTTACAAACAAAATTAGCTACTTATTTCAAATGCGACAGAACTAATTTTAAGGACAATTACTATACACATGTACAATAATAAACGAAAACCAATTATCACGAATGCTTTTCACATCTGCCACGTTCGCTTCCGATTTTCCGTTCCGCAGTAGTAGTAATAACGTTTCGGCAACTACGAGTCATAATAGAATTTTGACTTCGATTCGACGCAGGGGATGATTTCTTTGACGGGGACGAAACCTTTCCGAAGGGACGGAAAATTGAATTTTCCACTAGCTGTCACGTCCGAGTGGATATTATAGCGCGAGGGGTTGAGGAAAATTGTTCCGCGACGAGAGGGTTGAACTCCAGTTCAAAGAAGATGACGTAACGAGCGAAATGTGGAAGATTGATAGTCCTAAGTGGGAGCCAGAATTCGGTGGCCAGTTCGACGGAAGTGTATATCGGATCGTGCACTTCCTAGTCTCAGTTCCAGACTAATTCCGCCAGCACAGCGACCAGGACCTCCAGTTAGGTGCACACCAAGTCCGACGGCCACGGTTGACGCACGGACGCGAATCAGTTTTAGCAATCGTGTCGAGCACGAAACGAGGTCCAAGCCAAGATCAGGTTGGCAGAAGACCAGGACGAGGAATCCCTGTGGCAGACCGCGCGGTGTCCGCTCGTTCATTTTCTGCAGACGAGTTTCAGACGCGGCGCGATTCCTGTGGACCTCGCTTAACCTCTATGTCAATATCCACAATACACCGCTACGATGTTCAGTGACATTTTACTGATTTTACTTCAATGAAATGTGATTCGATTTACAAATGTTCAAGAAAGAATTGCTGTTTGCCAATAAGAGCAGTCAAACTATTTTAAAAGGTAGTTGGATAAATTGTAATAGGTTCTTTCCAAGAAACGCATTAAGCATAAAATGATCTTTCATTAAAATTAGCTTCATTAAAAATCATTTCTAAATGCGTTCAGCTTTTAACGAGCTTTGTTTCAACATCTTGTAATTTCCTTTTAACCGTTGCCATATTCCGAGAATATCCAAATTTAATTCATCGCACTCGAGTCATTTGACTCAAGTACCGTCGGCAGCTGTCGCTTTCCTTAATTCAGATTCCCAAGAAATTCGCGAATTGTGTATGCCTCGTGCGTTACATTCGCAAATTGTGTATACCCCGTACACATTATTCATGCAACTGAATGTGCACAATACGCATCTTCCGCTACAGATCGTAAATAAATATTTGAGCAGTAAGAAAAGTAACATTTCGACTGAATGTATTCGTTTAATAATAGCAAGACAATAATGTAAAATGACAAATCATATTGCTGTTTTTCACCAAAAAATTGTATGCTCCAAAAATTCTTTTCTATCTCCAAAATCTTTATTCAATACCAATGCATTTTTGTTGCAAAAAATCATTTCGTTAAAGTACTAGATACACTGTCAGAATAAGTTCAACTATCAGAACAAGAAAGAAAAAAATGTTTTAAACAGAAACACGAAAAAGAGATCTACGAATCTGTTCATCTGTAAATCACCTGTAAATCTAGCTAAAGCTCTCAGCTAAAAACTTTAAGGAGCCGTTCACGCTTCCGAACAATTATCGAACATGACGTCGCCTGATTTATTATAGGTATTGTGCGCGCGGTGCAAGGGGGATGCGTTGCAGCGGTCGATGCACCTCGCGGGCTTTCGGATGCGTTTCAAAGCAGTTCCGGGACGCGGCGGAGGCCTCGTTACCGAGGGGAATCGCCTTCATCATTCAAGAAAGTCCGAAGAAACGTGGCATCGCGGGCTTTGGGTGGTCCCGGACCGTCGATTTTACGACTCGATTTGCTTTCTCGGGAATTCTCATGTGTGCATCCGCCCCGCCCGCCAATCATTAAGCCCCCCTCAGTATCAACCAAAATATCGATTTATTATTGCTGTTACACTCCCCGGACCTGAATATGCAAATCGTCACGCTTCACGGAGATTAACATGTTTGCTGGCATCGTTTGGCTGACCAACCCAACAATCACAATATTATATATTAAATTATTAAGCGATCTCGTACCCTCCAAATATTCCTTAATTTATTGTCACTCATTCAGTAAGTCCAAGAAAGTGTAATTTCCGTAATCTTGTTTCGAGGATGGTCTCAAATATTTTCTGTTATCGAAATCCATTGAATATTGTGTTTTGTGTTTTTTGAAATTTTTCTAAGCTACATATTATTATGATTTGCACCATTATTTGTAAAATGATGTTCGTGGGAGAGCTTGAACGGAAGACTATCGATGCACGTTTAAGGAATATACTCCTTTGATCCTCGAATTAATTGACATATTTAATAAGTCCAAGAAAATGTTGTAATTTCTATAACTTTGTTTGGAGAATGGTATAAAATACCATTATTGTGTGAATATTGTGCTTTCTGTTTTGTGAAGTTTTTCTAAGCCATAATCGTGCAAAAATCGATCACCTGTTTATCATATTATTATGGTTTGCACCATTATTTGTAAACTGATGGTTGAAATGGAAGGTTCAATATCGATTCACGTTTACTTCGGGCTTGAATGGCCCCCAGTCGCGATCTACCACCGAATCGATCTTTGCACTCGAATCTCGGAAGGAACGAGGGCCCCCTCTGGATCCATGGGGGCTCCCACCATGAATCGCGTTCATGGGTCGTTCACTTTTTTCTTATACTGTTTCTTTGCTTAAGGAACCACGCCGCGAATACTTGTACGCGCGATCGGCTCAATGCCGGAGGAGCCGAAAGTATGCAGGTACCGTGTACAACCTGCACAGGTAAATACCTGCTCCAGTATACCTGCGGCGCGACATAAGGCCACCTCCATAAACGACCATAGTTCGTTTCTTCTCGGCCCTTTGCTGCCCTTTGCTTGCCAGCCCCGTTATGTCCAAAAATCTCGACGGTTTAACAGCTGGTCAAATTGAAATTTTCTTCGGAATGTTGACTGGAGACTGAAAAAGTTATGGCAGTTCTGGATAGGGTCCGTTTAAAACAATTAAAACATCAACTATTGAAATTTTTTAAAAGATACCAGATTAGGTTCCAATGGGTACAGATAAATAACTACTTTAGATTGAATTTAAAATTAAAAGTGGTGTGAAATGAAATTTTCTTAGGAACGTTAACTGTAGACTACAAAAGTTATGGCACCCGATAGGTTTCCGTTTGAAACATCAACTATTGAAATTTTTTAAAAAATGTCCTCATATTAGATTCCAATGGCTACAAATAAATAACCAATTTCGATTAAATTTAAAATTAAAATTGGTGAAAATTACAATACTGCTCTATTTTTGGTTTATAGCCCAGACCATTTCTCATCGTGTCTAGATCAACTCCGATGAGGTTTTCATCATGTAAAGAATTCACACGAATCTACGAAACAAATTTTTCAAATTTTCTAGTAATAGCTAAAACAGTGAATGATAGGATTGAGAAGTAAAAATATTTGGGCCCACACAACCCACCCTCGAAACTTCCACGAAGATTTGTCCAGATCTTCGGGAATTATCGAGGCCCGAAGAGGCCCGGGGAACTTACCGGCCTCCAGAGAACAACCGTCCAATTAGCGTGCTTGAAAGCGCTATAAATTCCTGTTTGACAACCACCGTCCCTCCCCGTAATAACCTGGAGAGTTTGAGGGTTCCCAGGAAGTGGCGCATCACCCACTTCGAGCTTCCTCTCTCTCGTGGATCGCGAGGCGGGCTTTTTAAAAGGTTCTGTCGGAGGGTGGCTTACGAAACCCAGTCGTGACCGGTCGCCACGACTCGAAATGTGAGAAAATCGAGCCGGGGAACGGGCCAACCATAAATCAACCAGCCTGAAAGCTTCGAGGAGACACGATGAAACGGAACCTTTAAAAAAATTGCATTTTTAGAAAATGTTCATCAGGTTCTTGGTTGACCACATAGTTTAAAAATCCAGAAGTTGAGACGACTTTAACCCTTGTGTAGTTAACCGCGTACCCAAAATTTCTCTGAATGTCCATTCTTTACTCGCTAATATATTAATTTATAGTATTATAATGAGAATTTGTGCGATCACGTTAAATACAGAAAGATTTTAAATAATTTATACATTTTGGTTGATTACATAAGAATTAAAAATCGAAGGAACGGAAAAAGAAAGGTTATTGAACGTCGTGGACAATTTTGGATATTGACAGAAGGGTTGAAAAACGAGAAGTACACATCGATGTGAACCTCTTGAACGATCCGGTGATCAAAGTATGTCAGATGATTGATCGAAACGGACTCCGGTGGCACAGGAACCTCCTCGAGAGCGCGCAGTTCTTTGACTTTTGTCGGTGCACGTCCTGGCACGTTACGAATTTACCTCGTAATTCAATTCCCACGGCCACTGGCGATAATTACAGAGCACCGTGCAGGACCTTCACGTACCACCATGCTGCGCGACCATCCTTTTGCTTTTTCACAATGTAGACGATTCCCCACGGTTGCACACACCGCAACGGATCTTTCCTTTCATTAGCCTTTTTTCTTCGTAGCCTTTCTTCTTTCTTATGTACGCTCATTTCGATCGTCTTACTTTCTACCTTCCTTTCTCCTCCTCTTCTCACCTAGTAGCCGACGTTTCCGCTCTCGCATTTCACCCTTGTTTCGTGGACGCCTATTTTTTCACACCTCCAATTAGGTTCTTCTCCTTTTTCGCATGTTAAGTCTTCCTCGGTATTTTTGCCCTTTCTTCTTTATTTTCTACGTGCTCGTTCATGCTTTTACATCTTTTTCCGTTGTCTTTTTCATTTATCTCGCATGCTTTTGCATGCTTATTCTTGCTCGTACTTGTTTGTTCTCGCTCGTGGATAATCGTGTGAATCCTAATTGATTTTGTTCGACTATTACTAGACTTTTTTCAAGTCTGTTAATTTATATAACTAGACTGAGGATCTTTATGCAAAATTCTCTTAATCTTTGTTCTACTTTATGTTGCACCAGCTCGTTTTCGTCATGAGTAGATAAACTACGCAGTCTATTTGCAACTCATAAATATACTGTGTATTTTATGCATTTAGGACAAACATTAGTAGATCGAACGGAGAACAGTAAAAACATTTTAAAAATTTGAAAATTCTGTGGCATTGTTTTCAACTCACTAAAATGACTAAGAAAGGATATACAATTAATACAGACAGTTTTTATCGTGCATAAAAATCCGCAGTCTAATGAAGAAACATATCTTCGATTTTTCAAGATGATTTTTCAAGAAGATATTGCCTTATTTCGAACGTGTTACACGAGTTGCCCCCCTCAACACGTCCGCAGAGGAGCATTCCATGGATTTCGCGCGAGTCGTTGGCTCATTTTAAATTTAACTTCTGTTTGCGCTACTGATTGGCATGACGAGCCACGGTGGGACCGTGGCTGGCCCGCCCACGCAATCACGTACAACGAAATAAATTAATTTGTTCCTACCGAAAATGGGCATGGTGATGGACTGCCTCCGTTACGACGTGTATCGCCGACAAGTAGAAACGCGTTGCACAATTACTAGACGGATACAAATGGTTACCCCGAAAGCTCGGTAAGGCAACTGTCGTTCATTTTTCAGCCTGAAATGCGTCACTCGTTTAATAACCGAACATCTTGACTCATGCTGGCGATTTACCATAAAGTCTGTTCAGCTTATTCAGTTCATACAATTATATAAAAATTATTTGGAATGAGAAATCATAATTCTTTTATTTTAGTTTTGCTTCAAAGATTTGTAGCCACTGTATATATTTGCCTCATCCATATTTCCTAATTAATACGGTGAACGATAATTGTAACATAAAAGTAGTGCAACAACAATACCACGATTTTATGGGGACTCGAGGAACGGGAGAAACAATTACGTAAAAATTATTTGAAATAAGAAATCGTAATTCTTTTATTTTATTTCGTCATTTTATTGTATATGTGTATATTTGCCTCATCCATATCTCCCAATTAATACGGTAAACGAGAATTTCAACGTCAAAGTAATACAACAATACCACGATTTTATGGGGGCTCGAGGGGCGGGAGAAATAATTATATAAAAATTATTGGAAATAAGAAATCGTAATTCTTTTATTTCGGCTTTGCTTCAAAGATTTGTTGTCGTGTGTGTGTATATGTTTGCCTCATCCATATCTCCCAATTAATACGGTGAACGATAATTGCAACGTCAAAGTAATACAACAACAATACCACGATTCTACGAGGGCTCGAGGGAGGAGAGAAACAATTACGAACAACGTTGGCTGCTCGTAAAATTAATAAACGCAATGAACGCTAACGAGGATCATAAATATGTCCGCCGCGGTTTGCTTATCCGTCGATTAGCATAATCAGTCCCGATACTTGTAGACCTTTATTTAAGAGTGACTCGATGAATTGTGGCGTATGCTACAGAGGGCCAGACTACATGTAATATTTCATAACGCGAATCTTCTTACTCGAATAAAATACGATACCTTTATTTATGTAGTAAATATTGTGTAACACACTGCGTCAGCATCGAATACGTTCTCACAAAATAATTGAAAAATATATTGCCTCTCCGAGAACATTTTCTAAATATTAAAAGTCCATTGAAAACACAATTAGTTTCTTAAATTCTCAATTATTTTCGCGGTAATATTCGACCAATTAGCCCGGCAATTCAGTAATAACGTAATTATTGTTCGGGGAAACCATTAATAACAACGCCTCCTTAAATTTCGTAATGAAAGCTTTCTTTAAGACTTCTTAATTAATTATTATGAGGAAATCATCTTGCGCAGGCGATCCTGCGTACCGCGATGATTCGCCGGAGGTATCTCTTTGGGGGATTAGCAATCAGTATCCAGTCAGGGGCCGAGTCTTCGACCCACACTCATCTCCCCTAATTGCACACAAAGATTTCGTTTATCTCAACATATCCATTATACATTATACACCGACCGGAACACGCTCGTCGATTCATTCGCGTATTATCGTCGTAATTATGTGTTCGGACAACCTCGTGATCATTGCGAATACTCGTGAACTCAGCTGGATCAATCCATTTCACTTTAATAATACCAGTATTTTGTAACTTCACATTTGAATGAACAAGAATTAGGAATGTTTGTAGAATTTTGTGTGTAATATTTTTATTTTAATGCAGGAAATGATTTCTTCTAAATAATTCCATAAAGAGGTAGAAAATTGTAACCATTTTGCAATTATAAATCACTATTACACTGCGGATCTTCATGCATTTATGGCGTATGAAAATTTTCAAAAAATATTAGGATACGAAATTTAATATAATAGAATCTGATACAATTTTTATTCATTTTGTATCTGCAAAGGCCATTGCCACTGACAGTAAGATTCTATTCGGCTCCACTTTCTTAAAAGCCATCTACTAAAATCAAAAATTGCATAAATGAGAAGACGAAAACTTTTTCACACACCTAATACAAATACATGTTATACTCTCGTAATCCGTTGACAACAATACGCCTCGTTGCGCCGTCTAATTAAACGGCAGAAAGAGGAGAATAAGTCTGCCGACAAGCGCTAACTAAGCCGATTAAAAAGTAGGCGGGCAGAATCAACGGAAAAGTCGACCGAGGGCGGAGTCTTTCCAACTCCCGCGTTCTTATTACCGATCCTTTAGAAAAAGGGCCGCGCCCGATGCTCGTTAAAACGTTTTCGCGGGTCGCCGTGCCGCTCGCAATTTGCCGTGTATCCGCGGCAGGTATACCTCAGCTTGAAGCACGTGAAATTCTGAGAAAGGAGACCCGAAAGTACCCATTCTCGGTCTGCGAGCACTCCCGTACCCATCGTCCGTCTCCGTTTCTCGTGTTTCGCGTAATCAATGCCACCGCCTCGACCCCCCACTTTTCTCTGACCCCCTTTCTCGATCCCGCAAGACCCGGACCACATAAATCCGAAGCGGACCGAGGCCCGCCGCGTGAAACGAAACTAACGACCGGGAAAAAGGCGATTTTACGATTTTTCGGAGAGGAATGATACGCCCCTACCACTTCCCTATGAGCGGATCAATTTTCCCCCATCCTCAGTTACTTTCAGACTTATCAGTTTTATTTATTTGTAGGGACCCATTTCAGAGACATCACTTTGTCAAGCGATTTCTTTCGAATTTTTTAAAGTCATCGATGTTTCTATCAAATGACCACATATTTTTTCCTAAGAAACATTTTCTAAGAAGCGTTCTTATAAATTTTTCAGATTTGCTTTCATTTTCGGGGTACAATGTCATTTGAAGGTCATAGTAAACATCGGAGTGTGTTTCTTCATTAGCTACGCGATGCAATAGGAAACCGATATGCTCTTTGGTACCATCAACAATTTCGAAGACGTCTTTCAGGTGTTGAACAGAGGTCAATGAATTTCTTGGTGAATTAAATTTAGTTCTAACCTGTTTAAGATCCAAGATGATGGTGATGAACTCGTACTGTTCTCCATTGGCCAAGGTCGGACTCTGCCACCATTTCCCAGGATTCGAGTCCAGGATGTTGCTGACGTTGTGCCTCTTGCCAGGATCAGGACTCCTAACGTCGCAGACCGCACATCTTGAGGACTCGGACGGTTTGCAAAATGTTTCTGGACCATCTTCGCCGCAAGTTGCATTCACGAAGACGTCTGCCTTCGCTGCGACGTTGAATGTTGATGGGAAGAGACCGCTGTTCCTCATGCTTTTGCTGATCCCGTATAACCCGGACGAACCTGAACAGAAAAATGAAATAATCGTTAGATGTGAGAGTTCGTTGACCAACAAAAGAGTTTGTACTAGTATAACTTTCCAGGTAGTTTTTTCAGTAGTCAAACGCGCTAGATAAAAGATCAATCTAGGCCGCAATCGCCGTCAAAAGTTCTATTTCTACGTTTGCCAGGCGTAATTTGCATTATTCGGAAGCATACAGCTGCGCACGCCGCTGCTTTCATAAATCTGCGATAGCTACATGCTGCCGAATAATGCAAATTACGCCTTGTGAACGTAAAAATAGGACTTTTGGGGGCGATAGTGGTCTAGATTGATGTTTTATTTAGCGCCTTTGACTTCTGAAAAGCCCCATGCTTGCATTATCGAGAAATGAGAAGGCGCATCCTGCACCCTTGCAATGCTGGAAACGAGCCTACCTCCTTAATATCGAGAAACGAAAATATTCGGTAACTCGGAGTGCCTGAATCCGAACGGAAATTCACGCGGAGCGTGGAGAGCTCGCCGAGATTTATCTCGTGATTTCCTCGAGGCGCATACATCGACAGGTTTTGACAGAGCTCTCAGCGTGAAACCGATCGTCCACGGCGAAACAGGTTGCCGCGGAGGATGCGGCGCATACTGCCATTGTATGGTGGTATGCACGAACAGGTTCACCGGTAACCCGGCCACCCTCAACACTCGCGAACAGGTTAAACGCGCGTAATCGACACGCGAGTCTACACGCCATGCCGTCCAAGAGAAACGTGATGAGCCATCGAGCACCGTTTGCCACGGACTCGCACTTGCCGCGAGAAGTCAACGCGCCCGTTCACATCCACTCGATGACAGTGCGCTGATAAGACACGACTTCCGTTGATATTTAACAGGAACATAACAGTAGCAACGGCAATATTCCACTTCCAGAATGTCATTTCTCCCCTTAATGATTTTAATAGAGGAGAAATTTTGAATCTCATCTTCTCAATTTTCCTATATATGCGTAAAGATCCGCAATATAATTATAATCGATCTAGAAGATCTAATATACAAAAATAAAACCCACAGAAAAAAACGAATTGCCGATGGAAGGAAACCAGATATTTCTATAAAAATTGTTCCGTCACATTATACATTTCACCATGCTTCCAAAAATGTGAATTGATATTATGTTGATAATATATATTGATGTGATGGTGATTGATGAACAATATCAAAAAGTCTGAATCATCAACAGATTACAGCAACACCCGTAACATGATCCTACGTCGACCATGCGAGAAGACGTCTTCGTCAGACGACAATTGTAGGACACCAATGAAGTCACGGAATTATACGCATATTTGACCTTGGAACAATCCTGAAGCGCGACGAAGGCCACCTCCATACGTCGTCGAGACGTTTTCAAACCGCACGCTTGCGACCAGTTTGTTTGGCAGCTGAACAGCTAAAGAACAGCACAAAGATATTTTGAAATACGGAAAAATCCAAGATGAAGGAGCTAAGCCGATTCTCCCCGGTGACTAATTCTCTCGCTGGCTCCAGTTTCGAAAATAACGGTGTCCGACCGAAAATGCGAAACCGTTCGCTCGACCGCGTGGAAACGGATCACGTGTATGCACGCGCGTATGTAAATACAGTGTGCGTATATACATAAAAGCTCCGGAAAAGGAGCATAGCAGCACTGAGGGAGAGCATTGTGTGTTGTGTCTCGGGCTACTCTGTTCGCTCGGTCCTTATTCCACAGACTGTGTGCACCGGAGAGACTTTTAAGCCCACCACGAGTGACTGATGACGACAGAAATAACCCTGTTCCATCTTTCCGGCGACCGGCCGGTCGGCGCACGTGTCCACGTTCGCGAGGGAACCTACGCAACACCGAGAGAACGCGACGGTACGGAGGGAGACCGTGTGATCCGGTCATGCATCGCGCTGCAACTCGCTGCACAGTGTCGGTGGGGGCTGGAAACTCGTTTCCCTGGCCATAATTGAATTTTTGATGGTGCATATCACAAACTAATTTTTGTGTACATTAATTGGTAACCTTTCAAAATCTTGTCATGTATGCGGGGACACCACTTTGAAGATGACTCCGGAATCCATTCGCAGTAGAATTACAGTTTTAAAAGATGTACAGAATTAAAATTGACACAGACAATTTTTATTCTGCATAAAAAATCGCAGTTTGAACCCGAAGAAACCCGAAGAAGAAGAGGCTGGCTTATCGGAGGCAGAAAGAAGCACTATGCGGTTAGTAACAGCTCTATTTTCGATTCCGAACGGCTGTTCGTCCTCTTCGAGGCACTTTTTCGTGTTCAGGATTGCTTGTTTACAAAATACTCTGCGGAGGGTTGGCCCACATGCCGTTGGTCACGAGTGGACTCCCATGGTGGTCCTTATGACTGATAATGCCGCTACCCATGAGCTGTCTCGGTCGTGCTCCACTGTTCTCGAAAAACGTGGGGGAGACGAGAAGCGAGAGAAACCGGGAGATCCTCGGACGCTAATCGACGCGTTCGAGGATTTTGTGTTGACCTAATCTTACACTTAAAACTTGGGCAACAGAGTGGAGTGCTGGTAGGTCCTGCTGTTTGTCCATTAAGTTATCGCAGCCGTAGCTAGGGACACGCTGTTATCGCTTTTGTAACATTACCGTCTATCGGAATGCTACCAGAAACGGTAAACATGTCCATGGGACAATGTACAGTGACTGCCACTAATATTCAGATACTCTTAAAATAATTTTTTTGTATTGGACCATACGCTTTGAACTTTTTAATGGACAAGTTTATTTTTGATCACACAATATGAATTTAGTACCATGTTCACCACTCATACTAATCGTTTTCTTTTTCCACCTCTTAGTCTTTACTTATAGTATATAGTATACTTATAGTATAATTACACTATACTTTGTAATTGTATTTCAATTGTAAAATCGAATTACATTGTAATTTAATTGAATAAGAGACCAGAAGTACAAATATTACATAGCAACTTAATCGAACGAAGCGACTGAATTTCGAACTACGAAATAATTGAAGACAATGTAATTGAATTACTTTGTAATTATAATTCGTAAAGTAATGATTGATGATAAGAAATAATTCAATTGTAATGCAACACAACTCTGCCCGAAACATCGTGCAAGAACGCTACAAATGCTAAAACAATTGTAACAGATCCCGGTGGGGATCAGAAATAGGTTTATGGTTCTATTCTTCGCTTCTTCCATCGGCGGACCTTCACGATCGTCTCGGTTAATGATACACATAGCGATTATTGTGGGCCGCAGACACGCGTGTCGGCTTACGCACATCCCTCGTAGAACTTTCATGGCAGTTCATTCATATGTGAAAGCATGGGAGCGCCGATAGTTAAAAGCGAGTGGGTTTTACGGTAGCCGGGGATGACGTGTGTAGTAGAACGAAACAATAAAGTATCACCACGCCACACGGCGCATAGCCATACGCGGCAACGTATTATTCCGTTGAACGGACACTGCCATTTACCCGTGATTTATCGCGTTATTTATGGGAAATTATGATTGCAACAGTGTGCCGAGCACTCGGTTCTTTCGTATTTTTTCTCTCTCGTTCGAGGATGATGAAATTAGGTGCTGGCGTTCCGCTTTCCCATGTTTCAGCGAGCCTAATATCCTGAAAATCGCCAGAACTCTCGTACTGGCTCCTTTATGACGGTACTTTCTAAACTTTCATTGGCTGTGGTCGATCCACACCGGTTCGGCACGGAATACTTAAAAAAGCCATGGGCATTTTACACACTTTTATGGTGACCGTGTCTCTGATCGCGGAACCTTCGGAAATCCTCGAGAAAATCCTCCGCGCTGAATTTGTTGAAGTTTTATGTATTGTCCTGATTGTTAAGTGCAATGATCACACAATTTTTAAGATCTAGACCGCTCTTCAATTTTGACGCGTCGATTGTGAAATACACGAGTCACCTCCATTTACAGTTCGACCCTTCTGTAGCCAATTCTCATTTTAACAAATTGTCTATACTCATTTCGACAAATTCTCATTTTAAATTAAATATTTCTTCTGACCTAGATTTTCATTCCTTATTGTTTTTTAAATTTTATGGATATGTGAAATTGATATAATACCTCATACAATACCTAAATGTTTAGTATACCGTTATAATATACCGTTTAATGTACCGGTATATTTAATAACGTAAACAATATTTTGAATTCTCTCAGAGTCACGATTCGAGCGATAAGGGTTAATACTATAAATTAATATTGGGTTAGCAAGAAAGCAATTTCGGTATTTTAAGGTGAAATAAAAAACCCAATTTTGAATTATGAAGCTACCAGAAAGATGGAAGAAAATATTCTATTCATTAAAGTTCATTGCTTGAATAGAAAAATTGGCTTTCATTTCACCTGAAAATACCGAAATTATTTTCTTGACAACCCAATATATTAACGAGCAAAGAATAGACATTTGGAGAAATTTTGTAATATTTTTAGAGGAACGTGTGTTCCAACGTGTAAAATAATTAAAAGTTAAAAATACCATGGCCGTATCGGTCGAAACACTGCACAATAAAATCTTTCTATAAAATTCGTACGAATAAATAAATGCACAGTAAGTACCAACAGCATCTTCGCAACAATTGTAAAATGAGGGATCTGAAATCCGTTATCTTGGCGGGTGGGCAGCCCGTTAAACATCGCGAATCGTATAGTTGAATAGATCGCCTCGGGCGTTGCCTAACTGCGACATCTCGCATTGACAACGAGTTTGCAACGAAACGTCCCCGATAGCGGTTCTTCCCGGCGCCATTGTCTGGCAATTAACATAGCAGACAGCGGTGGGCAGGCGTACGGGATTCCACGTCGGCCAATCTCCTCGTGTGCGTAGATCAAGGTGCGAAGTATACTTCGCGATTTTACGAGCCGGTTGCGCGACACCTGCGCGTTGCGAGAGATTCGATTTTCATTGACGCGACTAGAACCACGCGAGCGCAATCGACCGTCTCGCCTTTCGATGGAATGTCTGTTAACGGGGGTCGCATGCAGTTTGACAGTCCACCACATAAAAACGACAGTTTATGCAGGTTTTTTCAGACGAAACTGTCGGACAATGGGCCGTTCGCTCGCTCGATTTCATAAGCTCGCGATCGAAACTGCCTCGATTCTCGTTTCCCCGGGATTATACGCGTGAAACATTTGTTTTGGAATGCCTTCGGCAAGTGCGCAATGCTTGGGGAATTGTTTATGGGGAATTTGGTGGAAGGCACTCGAGAAATGCGAGGAATTGGACCAACCGAGCAAGTTTCGTATTCGCGATCGCGATTAATAATCGAAGTTTTAATCTTCTGTAAATTCACCTCAGCCTGATAAAGACGGAAATAATCTCATCTTTTTAAAATCAATAAAATCTCACAAGTACTTACGCAGACCATTTTTCTCTTTCATTTTGCTCCAAGAATGTATGGGGTCCAATTACACCCCTCTACAACCCACTGTTAACATTAGAATAGCAGTACGCAGAGGAAAGGTCAAAGACAATCTTTGTTTTCAATGTGCATAACATTGAAATGGTTTATCGACTTCAATGCGAAATAAAAATAGCCTTTTATAGAAAAAAATCAGTTTTTAGATCAAATTCAAAACAGTGAACAAATCCTCGGAGAATGTAAGAATACAATTGCGTTAGTTTCGACTTGTTGATTAATGCAGACAATATTTATTTCGAATGAAAAGAGGTTATTACAGTGTTTAATTCAGATTAGATGATCGCCAACTTTCCAGAAACTTATCATTTACGTTTTCCTTCCCGCATAGAGACAACATTCTATTACATTGGTTGAAATCACAGTTCGTGATCGCGACAATTTTCTCGTTCGTCTGCATCTCGATCGTGAAAGATTTTCCTTCTGGTTCGAAGGGGATCGAGGGACTGTGGGATCGAGTGTCTCGTTTTTACAGACATCCTATTGACAGTGAAAAGAAGTGGACGCGACCACTCGAGACTGACAAAGTCAATTTCCTTCGTTCAAAGTGCCACGCCGGGAGCTGTAGACTGTCATCGAGCTACTTGAACCGCTTTTGTACCCGGTCTCGCCTTTACTCCGCCTTGTTGTTAGTTAATGGTAATCTGCCGATGCATAGAAACAACAGGCCTCGATATTGATCCACTGAAATCTACGATCACGATGAAATTAAACATCAATCATCTTAAATTGAAGTTCTGGAACAGATCTCATTTTCCATAGACGGATGTGAACCACCAAAATTGTTATACTCGTTCCTAGGATTTTTTCATTTTATCTTGGTATTGTCATTTATTTATTTACAGTTTATTTAACGTGGTCGCGTTAAGCTGTTTTTAAAAAAATGTGGGTCCTCTAATCTTCGCTAATGTTTTCCCCTTTTTTAATTTATCATAATTCATTCATAACGCGATGATGACAGGAAATGTCCGAATTTGTAAAACGTGAGAGAATAATTAGTGAGAGTCGATGGTATTTTTGCCACTCACGCGTGCACAAATTACCGACTATGTACATACATATTTGATTTATGTACTTCTATATTCAAAATCCAGTAACTTAATCTACAGTGCATTTTAAATATGCTCTTCGAAATAGTCGCTCTAATTCACACTATTTTCGCAAGGCAGTTTAAATAAAAATCATCCTGCAATAAATGATTTTGCTTGTCCCCCTAAGAAATCACTGTAAAACAAATCATAACGCAAGCTATAAAAGTACATTAAAAAGTGCATTTCTTGCGATCGCGTTGCGCGTGCTTCCTGCTAATTAAATCATTAAAAGCCGTCCAAGAATTTCCGCATGGCTTTCTCGATTGTCGGATGACCGTTGCCATTAATATCGTCGTCAAACGTTTCGAGCCGCAGCGCAGCGTTCCGATTATTTATGCGGCATCTGATTTACGCGCGCCCGGCCAAGAGAGATACAGATACAGGTGCGCGTTTCCGCCGTGAGAGAAATCGATTATCGTTTCTCGAGGAGCCGTGTAAGCGGCGTCCCGCGGCGAATATCGGGCCGAAAATGAAAACCTGTCCGTAGGGGAATAATTAATGCGGCCCAGTCGCCGAACTGTTCCCTCGATTAATCAACAGAGGTCCCCGCGAGATTAACGACTTCCGATATTAATGGTCACGCGGCTATCGAAAGTCCACGCGCAACTGCAACTGCAGAAAAGAATTGGCGATTCCGCTTCGGGCCGACATCTTTTTCGATTGTTTAGGTAGCCGTCCGCCAACCGGTATTTAATTACCGCGAACCTCGCCAAATAGAAATTCGAAAATGAATCGAGAGCCCCGCCTCCGAAGCTCGATGATTAATGGTGGCTTCGAGACACTGGAATTGGGACACACCAGAGTAGATATTATATACGGCGGATTTTATGCATTTATGACAAAAATTAGTAGATGTAATTTGAAACAGTAAAAATATTAGAACAATTCATATGTAGATGCTGTTATATCTGCAGTTGTCAGGAAGAGAACGCCGCATATCACATACTTTCACTTTCGAGATATTGCCGTTTAAATTTTTGGTCACTAATGCTTTGACATAGGACGTCGATTAAATTGCATTATTTTTTTGAACCTTTCGAATTTATTTTCGTCTTTTCTCTGGTAAATACGTAAATCCTATAGTATAAAGTTCAATTAATGCATAGACTCAAATTTTTTGAACAACCACAGATATTCTTCTTGACAACCACAGATATTATTTTCAACCCGTTAAACATATTTTGAAAGAAAATAAATTTCTATTTCACTCGAGATTGTTGCAATCAAGGTGGAAAATTTTTATTTTGCATGAAGATCCGCTATCTGCTAATCAATCACTACACATATTTATATTTCATTTTCAAGTTAAAATAGCTCCGACTGCAAAGGGTTAATAAAGAAAAAAGAAGAAAGGATAATTCAAGTTTGAAAAGTGTGCCACGTTGAGAAATACAAAATTGGACCGGAAGAATTTTTATGGAAACATTACGGTGTGATATTAGAATGCTGCATAACAGTCATTCTGCATCACCGTTTTCCCTCGTATTACACGCGTGACTGAGCTTATCAGGCGTAATATCGGGACAGGGGTTCTGCTTTCTCCTGCGAGTGTTTCCCAGGCTGATAAAGCCGAGCACCCTTACGACTTCCCTAGAAGAAACGCGCCTAGAAACGATAAGCGTGATATTATCTCGAGAGATCATTAACGTTTGACGCGAACATCACGCTCACACGTCTAATTACACTTACGACACTTTGATAGGATATCTAGGCGATTATTTATGGACTTGACACATTCCCCGATGTTTTTTATTATCAGGAATAATGTAACGCACTGTTCGCCAAGAATGATAATTTAACACGTTATACAAAAAATTTTAATAAGTGAAGTACCACAGGAAAAAATTGTGGAAAACATTTATTGTTCATTCCAGTAGAATATTAATATACTATTTCGCTTAAAACAGGTCACCTAAATATCTCCTCTATCTCTGAAAATACAAAAAATGTTTCTGACGTAATCTAAATGGGGTTTCAAAAGACGAATCTGATGGAAGAATCGTTTTTTATAAATTGTGACTTTTAATCGTTTTATCAAGATCACTCGTGTTTTTCATGTATATACGTACATAATATTTATTATCCGTCAAACTTGTCGTTTGTTGGCAACAGGTCGGCCGATCTTTAATGGTACGCGGCACAGATTGTGTCTTTCTCCATCAGCTACACCATCATGTAACAAACGCACGAGCAACATGGTCATCCGTACCGATTATTAATCATTTCGTCACTTTGTTCGACAATCGCTTCAATTCAACGCGTATTTACTTTGGGTAACGCGTTTAATGCCAGTCTCCGCGGCCGAAAGATTGATCGCCAGATACGGATCGCGATTGGGTGTATCATTTCACTCCGATTGCGCAATGCGCTTTAGCATAACTGGATCTTGTCGGACATTAACGCGCGGAACGATCGCTTCAGACAGAAGCGGTGATTATATCAGCCGCTCATAAAAGTTTGTCCCTTTTATTCTTAATATGGAAATTAAAAACACGCGGTGGAACTTTCCTTTTTTCGTAAAAATGCCGAGACAAGCTCCTTCTCCCGATAATTATTTCTGTCACTAATTAAATGAACTGTTAATGAACTGAAAATTATGAACTCCTCAACACTAAACCTGCCGAGCACTAAAAGCGATTAAAATGTTTTTTCATCACAATGATGAAAATGAAAAATATAAAATCACTTTACTGGCAGATTTAGTGTTAAATATTTCGAATTATCAATTGCACGTTGCCTTTCTTAATATTCTGATAAGTAACATTGTTTCCATCGAAAGTTAATAAGATCATATTTCAATAAAATTGTATTGAATATCTACTCCCGGCCAATTCGACTAAATTAGCAGGTCAACTCATCGACATTTAATGACCGCTTTCAGGATGAATCAACTGGAACCGATACTTCCGTGAACCATTGAATGGTTGAACGATGTCGCAGAAACAACGACATATCGTGTTTCGATATCGAATTTATTCCAGGCATGGCAATCTAAATTGAGCATGCGAAAAAGAGGATCTATACGAATCCATGGTCACAGTGTGTCTCAGAACTGATTCCTCTTTCGCGCATTTTCCATGAAAAGCATTCGCCGTATGAGGGTTAAGGATCATTTGAATGATCAATTTAGAAAGTTCTACTGCGGTCGAGCTAATAATTGTTCGATGATAATAGGCAGCGATGCAATCGGGATTGAGATGTCGCTGCAAGAATGCAGAACGACCACTTAATGCACTGGTTCAGCTCGAGATCAGTTAGTCGACTTTTTCTCGATCGAGAACGCATTGTTCGCACAATGAAAGGGAGCAGTTTCCGATAATCCTTTTCTTTTTGAAATCCCGTTGTGACATGGATCGAGGCTGATGGGACATCCTCCTCGCTGGGTTAGGACCTTAATTGCGGGCATAACAAAGGGCTTGATCCTTCGCCGTGAGTCGCAGATTCTTTTCAGGCGTCAGAAACCTATCAAGCCGCTGACGCCTTCGAAGTGTGTTCCACGCTGCGCATCGACAGCTCAAATCTCGTTCCTCTGTGTCGAGGTGCAGCGTCCCGGTGCAGTTTCCGGGTCGGATGCAGTCGCGCGTTCACAATGCAACGTAATTGCCTGTTAGAGTGCATAGTTTTCCAATCGGACCACGATTGCTAGCGAAATTTTCGAACTAGAAGGTATAATTTAACCGTCCCTCGTTTCGCGAACTGAATCTGTCCCTCAGTGTCAAATTGACACGATGATAAAAGAAATCGATAAAATAACAAGTCAAACAGTTACTTTTCGATGTTTTTTTCATTCAAATTGATGAGTTAACATTTACATCTTAGGTTTTTGCGGTTATATGTTTCGCATTAAAAAAATAAAAGTCACCAAGTTTCGGACAAATTTATTTACAAATAACAGCTTTCCGGGACCACGATATTGGTGCTGGATTTATTAAACAGTTATTTTTCAATGTATTTTTATTCAAATTGATGAGTTAACATTTATATCGGATTATATATAGGATTTTCGATTATACGTTTCGCGTTAAAAAAGTAAAAATAACAGAACAGTATAACTTATTTCCGGTAAACTGTGTCAAATTGACACGAGGGACGGGTGAGGGTTAAAA
The DNA here is from genome assembly GCA_028455795.1 of Lasioglossum marginatum. Taxonomy (NCBI): domain Eukaryota; kingdom Metazoa; phylum Arthropoda; class Insecta; order Hymenoptera; family Halictidae; genus Lasioglossum; species Lasioglossum marginatum. Next base: position 6,106,533 of record CM052271.1, read on the forward strand.
TATATCGTAGAATTTGAAAATTTTGTAGATATTCAAAAATTCAAAAATTCTAACAATGAAAAAAACGCACGAAAGGAAACTGTGAACATTGCTTTAGATTACTGTAGAGGATTGTGATTAGTGTCGGGTATCACCATGCCCGTATCGCTGGGCGTTCTTCGATGAAACAGAGCCGTTTAGCTTTGCGCCGACTTTCCAGCGTCAATTAATGCTCTTAATTGCTTGCTTACGAGGACTCTGTTCAGTCTTAATTACCGCGTGGATACTAGCCTCGTACAGGTTGCCCGTCGTTGAATCACAGTGCTAACCCGCCAGATAATATTTATGTAGTACATGCTTGACCATTTTTGCCGTGTACTATTATTTTTACCGAACGAATTGCGTTTCGCCCATCGGACAAGTAATTAAATATGCGTCGAACGCATTAATGTATTAACAGTGTCGACTGCGAATACTCGCGCGCCATTCGCACGCGAGCCCTCGACGAGTTACGAGAATCGAACGCAGCAAGCTTGGAATTAATTTTTCCAAGAAGAAAAAAGCGGCATTAGGTCCCGCTGAACGTTGCGATTGGCCGAGCCGGAATCCGTCCGCTGTTGCCGCACTCTGATTGGTCCGTTTTTAATTAATAACTCTTTAACGAAGCTGCGGAGAAGATTTTCTCAAAGGAGAAAGTTCCTTCAAATGCCCCCAGGAATCATGTTAAAAATAAAATAGGGTCTTTCGAAAGAGAATTTCATAGCTCCGAAATTTTTGGAAGAGGAAAAATGTTATAAAATGTGAAAATTTTTTACGCATTGATATTCGTGTATTCATCGCCGCGCCTAATTGTGCGCGAGTTACAAGCATTCACAATGCTCGCTGCCCACATTCGACACATGTCGATCTCGACTCGTTCCCGGTGCGAGCAATTCGAGCGGAGCTGTCCGATATATGTGTACACACTGATGTTATCAATGCTATCGGCTGCGATCTTATTTACACGTGCTGACAACGCAAATCTCTATTCGTTAAGGCCGGTTCGAGGAAGTCGAGCATAATTGCAGATGCAATGGAACAGTACACACGCATGATAACAATTCCACACGTCGACTGACGTAGTCATCAAACCAGTCATCTACCTCAATGTAAATAAATCAACATTTTTTCCATAATATAATGAATATTCTCTCACGATAGCACCTTTATAACATTCTATGAAATAAGAGACCCTAGATCAATCGCTCCGACAATTTAACACCGTGACACCCTGGAACCTAACAATTAGAGTAGAATGCATCGAAATTGAGCGACTATGGATACGCGTGGACTGGCGGAGTGATTACGAACAGCTCCCACGAGGCCGCGTTAATTAATAATTGGCAATCGTTCCGAGGACCTGCAAAAGGAGGATCGTCCACTTTTTGTGGCTCGGTGGACGATCCACTGGCGCAAGAACCGCGTATCGTCAGTTCTCTGACCGTAGTTGGCATGTGGAAGAGAGGAACGCGCGTCGGCCTGCCTTAAACAGCCTTGGCCTTAGCTTCAAGTTCAGCTATCGGTTTAACACAGGCCTTGGTCGTCCCGGCTCGGCCAGGATCCAAGTAAAAACCGACCGCGTTTCATCCACTCGGCTCGCGAGTGGCGAACGGAACGGACAACTACGCGTGCTGGCGTTAATAAGTGCGCAGCTATTTAATTGCGCCGACGAAGAAACAAGCGTCAACGAAATTGCGATGGGCTGCACCATCTGCTAGGGATGGGATCGAGTCATTTCCAGGCAACGGGCTACAATGTTTTCTATTGCACTCTGCATCCCCTAAAAATCTAGTCCCGGAAGCCACTGTCTAACTTCGTGCCTCGATGACGCGGCCAGCACCGAATGTCCACCATTGCTGTTGATATGTATACTGCTATTCTAATGTTAGAATGGCGAATCTGGGGCGCCAGTCAAAATTGCCATATCATTATTTGAAACAGTTTTTAAATTATACTAGATTAAAAGATATGTCTTAATTTCGGAATTCAAATTGCTTCGAGTCCAAAGGGTTAACTGATGGAATTCATGGAATTATCAATCAGCTCCCTTCGTTCCGGGGAACAATTGTGTCAACGCGATAATACACGCTTGACATATTGTGTTTTTACATTTGTCATCTTCCTTTCTCACCTTGTTCTATCAGGTTATGGGCCCAGGAACATAATTAACCGTACACGAAAAATGTGAGCGCGTCGCATACTCAATATATATATAAGTTATATATTTCGACGAATTTTCAGCGATGATTGTCATAAAAATCTTATTTATTTATGGTTTATTTTAATGTGGTCACATTAACAGCTAGGTCATTAGCGATTACATGGCATACAAATCTTGTTAGAATCAAAATTTAATTTTGACAATATTTAATATACCGGCGTACACGTCGAACTCACTGCCATCCCTACCACTTGTACGTTGAGTAACAATATCGCGCGGCGACTACGGCAATTATTTTGTTGATTGACGCGGGAATACAAAACGTCGCGGGGGAAGCAATTGCGGAGCCCTCGGAAGGAATTCCTCGGGTACGCGAGCACAAGGGCGGGGAATAAGGAAGAGTGCACCGCATTCTTGCGTCTGGATTGCGTTTGAGATGAAAGGTACGTATACACTCGGGCCGCTCCTATCTCGGCCGAGTTCTTTGTCTTCGCGGACCGGAGACAATAAATTCAAGCGTGCGTTCCGAGGTCCATAGAAATTGTCAATTTCTCAAATTTATCTCGGACGGTTCGAGAAACGTGTTGGCGTTCGAGATGGTCGGGGTAAGGACGTCTAGAGACGAAGGATCAGGCTCGTACGGTTTCTGCGCGTGCCGTAAAATTAGGAGCAGTTATCTTTCTGCCGTCGTGCGGCGTTTCCGGTTTTCCCTGAGTGGCGCCTTGAGGGAGCTCGAAGAGGAGAAAAAGGGCGATGAAACCAGAGCGAGTAGGCGCCGCGGTCTCACAGCCGCAATTTCGGACGAGTGGGCGGCTACGAGGGCGAGGAAAAAGAATAGAAACGAAAGTGGTTGAACGACCCGACCCGACGCGACGCGCCGAGCAATCGAACGTCCGAACGGACATTTTTATTCTGGCAGATGCGTCCCATCTTCGTGGTGTCTTCCTCGGAGCCATGCGAGAAGGTGTTACATTCCAAACTGACACTCTTCGCTCTCAAATGCCATCCCAATCCGATCATTCTTTACTCAGTTTACTCCATTTCGCCGCTCCTTCCCAAATTTGAGGAGTGGCTTCGCCATCCGCAACGAAAATCTTTCTTCTTTAATTCAACCCTCCTACAATTTCCTGTTCATATTAAACAATATTATAGATCAATGTGTACAATATTACAAGAAACAAACAGACCAATGCAACACAACTCGGCTCCCCCGGGTTTGTCAGAATAGCGTTTCACCTCGGAGCGTGACGAATCAGACTCATTCACTGCCCAGCAGTTGTGTACGCGGTGCGCCTAAAGAAGTTTTCATTTCAAAATATTATTACGACTAGACAGTGGATTTTTATGCAAAATAAAAATTTTCTTCCTGAATTGCAGCAAATTGGAGTCAAATTGAAAATTCTTTTCTTTCTTGATGTGTTTAATAGGTTGAAAAAAATGTAACACAGATGTACCATATATGAAAAATTGATGATTACTGAACAACTTTACAGGCCCGGTGACAATGGTTTTCAGTCGATATAATAATAACAACGAGAGCTAGCCACAGCTGCATTTGTGCGTTTTATTATCTCGCAACAGTATCGTTCGTCGACGGACTTCTTTTTCCTTCAACTCGCTTAACAAATTATAAATCACCGAAGCAACTGCACTCGGTATAAGCACTTCCTCTGACATCTTGATTGCGAACAAACGGAACACAGACGGCGCGGATGCTACGGCACCATCAATCGACCAATGTACTCAACTGTGTAACTCGCCTTTCACATAAAGAACCGGACTACCGTG